>JARFOC010048972.1:0-21002 GCA_031763485.1 Osmoderma eremita | reverse complement strand
AAGTTCCAATAACGTTTCCTTCACCTGCTAAAAATAACTTTATGGTGTAAATTTACTTCTATGTGAATTACCACTTCCAAAAATGACTATGAAGTAGGGATTACTCGGTGCGTTTTCAAAGTAACGTAATGTAATGTAATGTAAAGTAAGTGTATGACAGCGAGCGATCATATGTAAAATAAGTAAAAGTTATCGCCATTATACAACTTGGTATCGAAAATTAAGATTGCTTAGAGCAAAGGAAGATAATGGCATACTTGAAGTATATTTTCCTATCGTAAAAGTATTCATTATTTTTCACTAGCACTTGTCAATTTGACATTAAAAAATGTGAGGTTAGAATTTCGGCGAGGCTTTACAGTGAAAGAGAAACTTCGAAGTCGTCGTTACTTTCCGGTTACTTTAAAGTGGTAAATTAGTAGCGCATGGAACTTTATAGTAAGTGATGTTTTAAAGTCGCTTAATCGTGGTTTCTGCAACTGGCCGTCTGGTTTTAGTTACTTTCAAGTTGAATTTCTCAGTTTAAGTTACTTTAAAGTAAATATTTTTGAGGGAATCCATTTTCATCCAGAAAATAAAATTAAAATTAAAAAATGATAAATTTTTAAGCGATAAACAAGCTTATTCAATGATATTTTTATCAACAATTTCAAAAATACTTGCCTATTAATTTCTTTCAGATTAAAAATTTGAATTTATGTTGACTTTAAAATTATGTGTTCATATTTTTATATCATTAAAAAAATTCGAAAAAGAAATTAGGGAAAAATTAAAATTATAAGGGCGCATAAAAAATTTTGAAGTATAGTCCCCAAGCTTTACGGTGAACTGGCTTTCGTTTAAATTTTACATCCATAAGTAAGTTAATATTTTGTAATCTTTTCATTCTGCAATACTTATACGCTTTCATTTTATATTCTATAACATTTTGTTTTCAACACAGGTGGCTTTATGTGTACATATACAATATTAATAACTTGAAAGAAAATCTAAGAAGATAACATGAAAGAGAAAGAAAGAAATCTATACGTGAGACATATATGAACTATTTGCTGGTCGCGGGAACTACCCTGCTACGTTTCAGCGACCGTAGCCATATACGGAGGCAGATCCGTTAATATTACCACGAAATTATTCCCCATTTTGGTAGTAATATGGTAATAGGAACGTTCTTTTCACCTTCCCATGTTATGTCGCGAGATACCTTAAAGTCATTTTAATAGTCGTAATTACGTTCCCAGATACTTATTGCGCTAGTTGGGATATCTTCGCACAAATAATTTAATCAAACTTCTACGTAAGAGATGTACTATTTACTGCTTATTGTTAGTTGTTTTGTCAACATTTTCCATGTGTAACTAACAAAATGCATGAATTATAAATGATTTAGTTCCTACTTTTTCCTTTCGTCTTATTTTTAATAAAATATTCGGCAATCAGTGGTATATCAAGACAATCTAATGCTTGTTTCTGGAAATATCAGAAGATGGACTAGTGCAGTGGGAATATATTTAGATTTTAGCACAGCCTTTGACTGTGTTAATCGTAATATTCTTTTAAATAAATGACAAGCATATACGGTATTAGAGGGATTGGTTTTGATTGAGTAGAGTCCTTTTTGCGATATAGAAGACAATATGTGAATACTTTCTACAAGAGCGACTACACCAGAAATAATTTTATTTCGGAAGAGTTACCTAATAATCTAGATGTACCGCAAGGATCGATTTTAGGTCCGGTACTTTTCTTAATTTTCGTTAATGATTTTTGACTTAACGAAGCGTCTATTATACTATATCCAGACGATGTTGCTTTAGTGGTTACCGACAGAGGTAGTTAAAGTTTGAGTCACTCTTGTAATAATTTATTGAAAAGCGTATCTATATGGTTTACAAGATTTTATCCTTCCCAATTTCAACCCACACAAGAAGTACATTTAGATTTATTATTAAATAATAAGCAACTTTCCGAAGTTTATTACTTTAAAATTTTAGGAGTACGTGAGTTTCTCAGTAGGAAAGTCCACTGTGAGAATTTCCTTCCCAAAGACATACAATATTTGTGGGGAGCGGAATGGACTCTGAAATTAAGAAATTATATAAATGATTGACACTGTTACTGTGTGTCGGACAAGCGAGAAATATGTGGTTCAAACACGCATTTTCTTCGCCGCATATACATAAAGGCGTCTCAATAATATTAATTTTAAACAGAAGGGTCGGATACCTGCCATGACCAAATTTTAACCGGGCAATAGTGGTGCGATAGAAACGTGGAAGGCTGTGAATTGAGTACCAAGAGTTGGTTTTAGGTTCTGGGTGTATATAAGCGTACTGCGTCAATCTATTAGAGTACGTGTTTCCCAATAAGAGTCCCACTCCTGCCCCAATATGATTTTCTTAGCAATTTTCATAACCTCCGCCCCACAAAGTACTGGTCGATAGGCACGTCCAGAAGTGCAACTTCCTTTAGCCAGTTGATCGACTACGTCGTTTGGTTGTATTCCTAAATGGCTTTTAACCAAATAAAATTCCACGTGGATTGAACGTTTTTTAAAATTATTTAAGGCATTGAAAACATCTCTAATGATAGGGTGCATATTGTAGGACTGTCTGCGCTCTTGTAATATTCTTAATACGCTCATCGAGTCGGTAATGATTACTGTATGGTTATGAGATGGCGTTAAACCACATTTGAGTCCCTCCAAGACAGCAACTGCCTCTGCAGCAAAGATGGCCGAATCCAATTGGAACTCCATTTTAACGTTCTTCCTCTCATGATGGGTGTAGTATGCGCACTCGCATCCCTTCCCAGTTTTAGATCCATCCGTATATATTACCAAGACGTTTTTTAACGTATCTACAATTGAAAGGAACATTTGCCGGTCATGGTTGACTTTGCCAGTATATTTAAGCAAAATGAAGCTAATAGGACCATAATATTCAAATAGCGATAAATTAAGTATGGACGGACCATATATACGAACCTGAAACTTGGCTGTAAATCTAAAAGCAACAGCTAACATCGGCGAGTCTTTTTTAATCCAAGGTGCATTGGTTAGATCTTGAATAGATAATGTACTTATTTTATTAAGCAATAACGGCAAACATGCATATGTTTTTAATAGACTTAGCTACGGAGTTATGTTTTGGGCATCTCAAACCTTGGTTAAAGATAGTTTTATTTGTCAGAAACAAACTATACGTTGCTCAACCGGTTTAAAACCCTACGATTCCTGCATACCAGTTTTCGTTAAATATAAATTATTGACTTTGCCTTGCACCTTTATTTTTGAGGTAGCTCTCTACGTCTATGACAATATTAATAAATTTCAACTTAATAAAGAACAACACGATTACAATACTAGATGTAGAAATAATTTAGCCTTCCCCAGGATTAACTTTATATCAGTAATCTCCACAGATTCTAGCTGTTAAAATTTTAAACAAACTACCCAAACGTTTGCAAGATCTTCCTTATGTATGTTTCAAACGTCATGTATGTGAACTACTGGTAAAGAATGGTTTTTATTTGAATTTAAATTTTACCTAAATGATAACAATTCTGTTGTTATGATTCTACAATTACATTCTTTAATTTTGTTTATGTAATTTTTTCATTTTTTTTGGTTGTACTTTAGTTTACCTTATAAGTAATTTCTTTAAAAATGTGCTTGTTGACTTGGTATTTGGAATAAAAGTTTACTTTACTTTGCTTTTTAGTTCACTGTTGCCTTTCAACTATAGCAAATATATGTATGGGTTTGTATTTGTCTTGCTTTTCTGTTTTTTGATTATTTTTCTTTTATATTATTGAGAATGATTAAAAAAAAATAGTGCTGTAAAAATAAAATATTATTCCTTCTTTCACCAAACATCGACATACGATTCGAAAACAGGAATTGCACAAATAAAAATGTTTAATCCACTTCTAATCCAGCGCACGGGAACCCTCTTCATAAATTATAATGGGATTCGATAAACCGAATTAAATCCATACAGTCGTTCGCTGCGTCGACAACGTCGTATTCTACGAGTGGTAGAACTCGAAAAGGTCCCTGGAATCGTCTGCGGAAATGCAGATTTTCCAGATCCCGATTTCTGACGTAAGTGGAAATCAAGAGGTGCATTAAAATAATCACCCGAACGCCATTAAACGGATGAATAATAAAACCCGCGTCGTATTCCGCGCTTCGCGATTCCTAGTCGTCTATTTTCGGAATAGATGGGGAGTTTTAGATGCAGTAATTGCCGTAATTGTCTGCACGAAGGATCTGCATTTCACCCGGACACGTGAATGTTGGCGTCGAAATGAACGTTTGCGGATCACACAGTTTATACTAACAGAATTGAAGTAGAATTGTTCGTTTGGGTGACGAATTAAATTTCCGGTATAATAGAATATATAAGCAAATTTTGACTGTTAAATTGGGTAATCAATAAAACTGATTCAAGTACAATTAAATTTTAAACTCATAACCATTGAGCGGGCTGTAGGCCTGCACATATAGACCTGTTATAAAGAAAACATTTTCATGTATAAAACCAGCATCTCTAAAAATGTTTTTTTGAGTGTGCTTTAATATACAAAATTCTTAAAAATTGACATAAAGGTCTAAAGAAATAATTATTAAGTAAATAAAATATCGTTATATGTTTTATGATGGGTGATTTCCATCGACGTTTTCTTCCCATTCCACACTATCTCCGGAGTCCTGTTCCTCTTCCTCGTGCGTGTTTAACAATTACTCAAAATATTCATTCTATAGTTTTAATTTTACTAGAGGGACACTTTTCTGATCGATTCAAAGTGCAAAGAGGTTTAAGACAAGGGGATCCGCTTTCAACCAACTTGTTCAACTTCAGTAAAGATTGCAAGGATGTGGGGCAGCACAATAAACACACTGTTCGGATTACTCCTTCCGCACAAAGTATTAATTATACAGGACGACACACGTTTCGGGAATACGTGGATTCCTACTATCAAGTCGACACGTGTCGTCCCGAATTAATTAATACTTTGCGCGGGAGGAGTAATCCGAACAGTGTGTTTATTATTCAACTTGATTTTGGAAGCAGTAATGAGAGCAAGCAAAATCCAAAGAACTGGATTCATATTCGATAATAAGCAGCAATGCATTGCGTACGCAGATGACCCCTAGCAAGATCAGAAAAAAGGAACTTGAAAAGACCTTCGAAAGGTTTGAGAAGAAGGCGAAGAGATACGGACTGGTGATAAACTAGAAAAAATTAAATATATGGAAATGCGAAAACAAATACCAAAAAAAAATCAAAATATAAGAATTAAAACACGAGGAAAGGAGTACAGATTTGAAAAAGTTAATGAGTCCGGGTATCTGGACGTAACAATAACAAGCGATGGTAAAGAAGCAAACGAAATAAACACAAGAATTTAAAACGTAACAGAGCCGTGAGGTCAGTAATGAGAACGTTAAAACCAAGGAAAATATCTAGGGCAGCCAAAATCTGAGTATATGAAATAATAATACGACCAGTAGTGTTATATGCAAGCGAAATATGGACCATGAACAAACAAGAAGAAACGAAATTAGAAGTTTGCGAGAGGAAGGTGTTAAGAAAGATTCTTGGTGGAAACAGACTGGCAGGGAGATTATGGCAGAGAAGATCCAAATAGAGAAATAATGACCATGATTGGGAAGTCAAGAATTACACGTAAAATCCGAGCACAGAGAGCGAGATGGCTAGGACATATAATCCGGATGCGGAACAAAGAATAGTGAAAAGGGTATGGAGGAAAAGAAGGCAAACGGAGAAGAGGTCGTCCACGGAAGATATGGTTGCAAGAGGCTAGAAAAGACGTGGAAGAGATAGGAGTGAGAGATTGGAGGAAAAGAGCCAAGGACCGGGAGAGGTGGAGACTAATCATGAAGATGGTAGAAGAAGCCGGGGGCCTTGAAGGCCTGTAGAGCTGCTACATTTATATAGTTTTAACTTACTATCACTCTCTCCTACAAGTTCATCTTTTTCATCCTTATAAAATGTTTGATATTTCTTTATTTCTCCCCTCACTTCCATATACAAACTGCGTATTTTTTTTCCTCTCATAATTCTCTTCTATTTTCCCAAAAATGCTTTCGTTCTTTTCTTTTCCCTTAATAAATTCTTACTTACTTACTTCCTTCTCTGTTCTACATACAATTTCTTATTTTCTTCTGATTCCTTCACCGCCATATTACTAATGTGAAAATTGTTTGAATATATAAATACAATGAAACAATTTTGGAAATATGGCAAACACTATTAAATATCTACAAAATCAAAATTTGAATTTTTGTGGGCGTAATAATTAAATTTAATAATTTCGCATCCAGGGAGTAGTGCCGAGGAAATTGGAAGAAAACTTTACAATTACACTCAAAAAATTAAAGAAAGAAAGCTGGTTATGCAAAATTAACTGAAATAGTTGAGCACTACCGATACATGCCAATCCATTACCAGAACTTCAACGTTATCGCATCAGTTTGCACCGCTGGCAAATTGTGACATTAAAAGATAATTACTAAAAATAATGAAAAATTTTTGATTGAAACCTGTGTAATGAAGAATTATATTGTTATTATGTGCGTCATACACATAATTCTGCAAGAAATGTATTATTTTTAATGGGCGTTTCAATGTATTATTGTTACAAAGTCTCTTTAGACTTGTGTTTCGCTCCTATTTACAGACGTTGATTTCCCGATAATTAATAATTTTTTATTTTAAAACTATTAGAATTAAATAAAAGAATACTTTTACCACCATAACGAATAAATTACTCTAGATAAGTATTTCGGCAAGTAAGTTTCCATCTGCACTAGAAACTGCAGAGGAGACTTGGCATCTCTGACACTCCAATGGTTGCGTCAAGTCTGATAGATACACAGCAGGTTGTTGTTGTTTGCATCCTAATGCGGCCTTGAATCTTATTTTATCACTCTGCATCAGGTTTATGTAAGTGTATATTGTGTGTGGTTGGCTGAATTGTATGGCTTATTACTGCCTTTCCTTGTCTCAACACTGAAGGGTATCGCGAGAGGTACCGACCACTCTTGCTGCAACCTATATTTATAACCTTTATAAAAATCGATTACCGCAACGGAAGTTCGAACCTTCTCTATCCCGGCAGAGACACACAGCAGGTACAATTACCTATTCTTAGCCAATTTTTTTTGTAAATAAACGTTCTATTGCTGATTTCCAATAAATAAATATTCCATTACCAATTTTTATACCAGAATGCTCTGTCTTGAGTTTTGTATACTCGTTTACCCCCAAACTTGAAGTTAATTGCATTAGTTGCGAAAAGCTGATCGTGTATCTCACAGATACAGGATGTTCACCAATCGAAATCTTAGCGGCGCGAGTATTGAAACACCAATAGATTGATGCGTGTTCGATGGTTTTACGCATGCTGTCTTAAAGTACATGTGTGCAATACCTACATTGCCTGCAGTGAGTTTTGTTTGTACCGGATATTTGGCGCAACCGTACAGAATCTCATTTCCTACCACAGCTCGATACCGGTAAGGATCCTACGAGGGATATCCGGTTACTAGGGTACGTTTGCGCGTCACACTGCCTACGTCGCACAGTGGTCCAGGGCGATTGTTATTATTTATCAACAACATAAAACATTAAAAGAATCGTGAAGGTTCTAACTTGAGCGGCGCAACTCCACTTTGGAGTGTTAAGCCTATATATATATCAAGTAGCTACAAGTTCATCTTTGGTATATATAATCCCGGTAGTCTGTATAAGCCTCCCTATAAGTTTCAGCTGCTACTTTTTGCTATTTCCTGAGAAAATATAAATTAAATAATTGAATTTCATACTTTGTAAATCAATTTTAAACTAAGATTAAGTGTAAAAGATGTAGTAAATAATACAATTAAAGTTTAAATAATAAAATAGTTATTATACGCAATATAAATTGCAGAAAAATATTCTTTTTAATTTTTTGAATTAATGCCTTATATTTTCGCTCATGATTACCGCCTCATTTTCGCCTCAATGCATTTTTCTTTTATATGGATAAAATCCTTTATAGTTGATTACATTTTTCTGAAAAAAATCATTTAAAAATTCCTATTGTACAAGAAATTACAGTTTTTGATCGCAAACATGCTATTCTGGATCACTGTGCGTCTCTCCGATCAGGTTGAAACGCATTTTAGATCTGCATATGTACTATTATCATTGCCTTAGGTTCAGTACAACGTGTGTAGTGACAGCCGCACAATGTCAGTTCCGATAGAAACATACTGCAAGTTTCAAGTGCGAGCGGTCATTCGGTTTTTGCATATAAATAATGAAACACCTACCGAAATTCATAAAAAGATACTGAAGACTTACGAAGAAGGCGTTATGAGTCGAAAACAAGTTAGTGTTTGGGGTAAACAGTTCAAAAGTGGACGCACAGCTCTTAACGATGATCCCGAAGGTGTGCGAATAAAACCATCAACAACCCATATACAGATCTGGTTCCTTCTGCTTTTGATTTGTTTGGGCCGTTGAAAGCGCATTTGTCGGGTAAAAGGTTTGAAGACGACGACGAAGTTCAAGAAGAAGTGCGGCAGTATTTTTCAAATTTGGAAGCTTGTGCCTCGCTGGGACAAGTGCCTTAACATTGGCGGCACTTATATTGGAAACTAGCTAATAGTTCACGCTTAGTGTATGTTTGATTTCTATAAACAAAGTAGTCTGTCTGTAAATCCCGAATGTACCTTAGTAACCGGACATCCCTCGTACATTAATGCATGTATTTAGTGTATCTTCGATATTTGCTTATAACTCTTTGTTAAGGACAGCATAAGGGACTTGCATGCGCAATTATATTAATTTAATTTTTAGTTTAGCGTAACGTAATTCATTTATTACAGCTGTGTTATTTAGTTCATAAGTTTGGGAAAATCCATCCTTGTTGTAAACATTTATAATATTATTGGTAAAGCGTTATTAGTTCGGATGATCTTCCCGTGTGAGTATTAAGGGTTTTTTCCACAAATCCCTTGCTATTGCTCGGTAACCACCCTACACTTTTAGTGTAAATATTATTTGACCGCATATTGTTCACGGGAAAGTGGTTTCCCGCATTTAGTATAGAATTTTAAACAAATATTTATTTATTTAAAATACTGTAATCCGGATGTTTCGTTGTTTCCTCCCTTGTAATTATTTTATTATTTGTATGCTATTTTATCTCATAATTACAACCACCGTAAGGTTTAATAACGGAAACACCTTGTAAAATTAGTATTGGAGATGCCGATAGTACGGATTAGGACTTTACTTGAAAAGTTGACACAGGGTTGACCGCCTCCGCGTATCCTGTTTTTTCGGATAAGTGGAAATGTTTAGGTACTAAACATGTAAATAACTATGTATTCAAGGGTAGGCGTGCCAGATACAAATTCATCCATCCGATTGGTTAAATATTGAGGAAACATAACCAAGTTTTCTTTCTAGAAAAATGCGAAAGCACAATTTAGTTTCCATTTAGTTTTGAGCCAGTTAACTCACGAGTTTCAATTCGGCCCTTGAGGCAGTTAAATCTTAAAAGTTGCACGCAGAGTGACTCTCTAAGTGTCGTAACTAAGTACAGTGCCTTGTACAGCATTTTTTCATGTAATTATACGAAATATAATTGTTATTAAGCAAGGTGTCAAGTGTTTGATTTACTTCATGAAAACAAGTGATTTTATTCCTTAATTGAAAATCCATAATTCCTTCAAACCAAGAGGGATTCGTACATTCTTATTACATATTATATTGGTAGAAGATGCGAAATAACTCTTAATTTAAATTTCGGCTATTAAGCATTTGTAAATACCACTAATTTGAGGCAAAAACAAATACAACACTCGTATAATTATTCCCACTTCATCCTTATGTAGTGCTTTCCAAAACTAGAATCGTAAACTAATTCCGCAACAACTGTAAAGCTCTTGGCATACAAACTTCTCGGCCACATTTAAAGTCAAAAAACGTTTCTCCATATTTAAAAACTCATTAAAAACTTTTCCGTCGGCGACAAAACGTTTCGAGCGTCATTTGTTCGCGCCACGACTTTTCGAAAGTGGACTTTAGACGAAAAAACAATAACGAAAAAAACGCAAAAACCTTAATGAAATATTTGCAAACGTACGATCCGGCAGCGCAATTAAAAGAGAAAAATTACCGGAGATGGCTTCACCGTCGTCGTGGATATCGTTACTTTTACTGCGGGAAGAAGTGTAGAAAAAAGCAAATCCGTATCCAATTTGTCGTGTTCGTTGACGTGGTAGTCGTCGTAATCTTCTTTGTTGACGTTTTCCCGATGGTTGTCACGTCTCACCACCAGTCGTTGTATGTATTTATTTTTGTGGGCGTAGAAATATGAATGGAATTTTTTTTGCGGAGTTTAAGCGATTGACATGATTAAACTTTCGCCCACACGAGGAATACATTTATAACTGCTACTAAGGAGCAGACGTTGTAGGTGTAATACACATACGTCCTAAATTAGAACATTATAATTTGTAACAAGATCTCATCATTACGACATAATATACAGGATGACCCTGATATAAAAAGGTATTAATTGCTATAAAGCTATGTTGGGGTTGAATTTGGGTGTGTGGGGTCTTCCTTCGTATCTTACTCCATTGTTGTTTACTGTCTGCTCTCTGTCTCACGTCTTCCCATTACTCCTCTCTGTTTCCCAGGCGGTCGGATTTCATCTTTTCAACTCCTTCTACATCTTCCTATCTTCTCTCCTCCCACCTCCTTCGCTTCGTAAACTTGTGTCACCAACCCTACTTCTCCCACTATCAGTACATGTCCTAGCCACCCCAGTTGTGCTTGTTCTATGGTCGTTTGAATACGACCAATATTTATATTTTTAATCCTAGACACCTAACCTTCGTCAAATCGACGAAGACAGGAAAAAAATTCAGTTATATCTTTCTTGTATGCACGCTGATCGCCGTAACCTTGCTTGCCAACTCAGTATTTAACGAGCTCCATTAGGAGGCAAGCGAGTACGGTGCGTAGGTGCTTAAATTTTTGAGTTATTGCAAACTTGTACGTCGTTATCACGAGTGGTTGGTATATGTGCACTTTTTTTTACAATTGTGTAATTTTTTTTTGCATTTGTTTGGCTTTTATTTTATGCAGTCTTTTCAATGGCTTCGAGACGATTGTTGTCTGAGGAATCTATTCTGCGTTTGGAAGAGGAAGATGTCAGTGTATTGGAGTAGTTCAAAAAGAACAGCTGCAATCAACATTGCACGTGGTGCCAGAGGACCTGCTCGTTCCGTAAGAAACATAACTGATCCATTATTATTATTTAATCAGTTTATGACTGATCAAATATTAGAAGAAATTGTGAAGTGGACAAACACGAAGATTGCGATGAAGAAACAAATCTATGAGCAAAATAAATCTACACAGTCCCTGTCGACATATCGTTGTAACGACGTACGGTTATGTTTAAAGGGATTGCTTAGAAGGTTTGGTGTGTAGGGTTAAGTTTCGTTCCTAATTTTATCTCTGCTTGGTTTTCCTTCTATCAGATAACCAAATAAGTTTGTGCGGTTTTTGATGGTAAAATATAAATATTTATTAAGAAACAATAATACGCTATTATTTACTTTGGGTCATTATCTTGCGTAAAGACCCACCGTCAAGAAGGCATTTTTTCTTCAGCGTAAGGTAATAAGGTATTTTTGAGTATATTTACATCCGTCGGCATTTATTATCCCTTCAATTTTGTGTACTGGACCAACATCATACAATGAGAAACAGCTCCATACGATTAAACTGCAACCAAAATGTTTCATTGTTTTTCTGGTATACTGTGCGTGATATTCGGTTGACGAAGGTCGTTCTACATATTGCTGGTAATTGGTAGAATCAAACAAAACAATTTTAGATTCGTCTGACCAAAGAATGTTGCGCCACTGTTCTTTTCCAAGAAATATGCCCTCCAGCGAAAATTATTCTGTTCGTCATCTGCCTATTAGTTAGATGTGGTACTTTTCTTGGATGTCTTGCAATTAATTTTGTTTCAATAAGTCGTCTTCTGATTGTAGAAGTGCCTATTTGCAAATTTAATTCTTGGCTTAATGTTGTAGATGTGAAGAAAGGTGCTCTTTTGACACACCTCTATCTTCACGAAGGTTAATTTTTCGTTTTCCTCTTCTTTTTTCCGGTTTATTTTTCCAGTTCTTTGCGTTTGCGATCATCTTGGCTGAACACTGAAGATTTTTTTGAATGTACTTATAACTTTTTCCACTGTCTATAAGATTAAGAATCAAAAAGGGCTACTCAGGTGTGCAGTATTTTGATACGCCCATTATTATTTAATGAAAATTTCTGTATATTTTATGAAGTTTTAAAAAGTTTAAGATCTGTCTGTAGTAACAAATTGTACGGAATTAGCACGTATTTTTTCCGTGATATCTGCACTTCCTCGTTGTTGACAAACTCAGGGATTCTTGTCAGATACGACGGGACTTCCCCTTCTACACCCATCCATACATATGCGGCCTGAATAAAATACATTTTCAAGTATTGTTTACCATTACACTCAATGTCTTTTTGCCAACGTGTACACCAATTTTTGTATGACGGTATTGTAGAACTCTATGGATTTTGAATAAAAAAGTTGACGGACTACATTTATTATATTAACTCGAGTTTCAATTGTCTATGCTTCCTACAGTTGTCAAAAGACAAGAAAAGGTGGTACTCACTTGGCGACATGTCAGGAGAATAGGGAGGGTGTGGTAACGTTTCCCGGCTAAGTTCAGAAACTTTTTCCCGGATCACTCTTGGGGTATGCGCCCTGGCGTTATCATATAAGAATTCCACTTTCTTTCAATTGATCAAAGAAGGCTGATTTCCGATGAGTGTTGCTTGTACTCGCTGAAGCTGTTCACAATGCAAGTTAGCAGTGATGGTTTCAACTCTTTCCTAAAACTCATAATGGACAATTCCTTTTGTTGTCCACCAGACGATAACCAATGATACGAACACTTACAATTGGAGTACAATATCTATTTTTCGTCGCAGGTTAACAACCCAACAAGAATTCGTTCATTATCGTTGCGCGAAATGTTTGCCGAACAAATGGTAAGACGGCTTAATTTGTTATCTTTTGATAATTCATGTGAGACCTATTTGTTTAACGTCACTTACTTACCACATTACGAATGAATAATTCGTTAAAGAGTTATTAAGTGGCCAATTATCAATCAGCCATAAATATAGTATGTTTACGCATTGAAGAATAATTGTTAAATACAAAATTATCACTCAGATGGCAACAAGAAATGAGTAAACAAACTTACTTACCGAAAATCCTGTGTTCCTGTATCCTGAACTAATAACTGGTGGCACATATTTCAATACCTGCATGTTCCAATCCACACCATCGTCCAGATAGGCAGTTAGGACTATCCTTATCCCGGATACATCTTTACATCCAACGTAACCTAACCTACAAGGGAAAAACTTATCCCCAGGTATTCCTAGTATATAAGAATTGAGAAATGAGTGCTCACCGGTTAATTTGAACAAGTAAAGTAGAAATAACCCAGTTAACTAGTTTTTAAAGAATGTTTGATGATTAATGAACTGGAGGCTAATCACTAAAGAAATTAGTAATACAGGGTGGGGCAGAGGAACTTGCTTATTTGGTTACTCAATAAAAACAAAATATGTACAAATACAAATTTTATTCTTAAAACAACATAAAGAATAGCATTGGAAATTTATGTTTACTTAGTTTTTAAAATTATGTCAGGCAAATAGTGTCCATTATTTTGAATGCATTGTCTCAGTCGATTTTGAAAGTTATTGTGAACTCCCTGCTGCATATCCACGGGTATGTTGGCAACAGCGTGACGACTGCTGTTCTTCAATTCACCGAGGGCCCTAGGCCGATCGTTGTAGACCACTGACTTGAGATAACCCCACAGAAAGTAATCGCAGGGGGTTAAATCAGGGGACCGCGCCGGCGGTGGCGCCGTCCTGCTGGAACCACACTTGTTCCACACCCATTTCTTCAAGTGCTGGCAAGAAAAATTCTTGAACCATATTGACATATCGGTCTGAAGTCACAGTGACTGTCTGGTTGTTCTCTTCAAAAAACCATGGACCAATTATTCCAACTCGCGCAGCTACATGTTTACGTGCAGAACGGTTTGGAGATTGCGAAACAGAACGCCTTACCATGTCAATGTCTTGAGGTGTTCTCACTGTTCGTGGAAGTTAAGGTTTTTTCTTCTTCACATTACCAGTTTCTCTGAAGTTTTTTACCCATAAAACAATTGACTCTCGGCCAGGAGCACGGCCACGGGGAGCAATATTGAAACGGGCACGGAATGCATGTTGCGTAGCGATGATGGAATGACCATTAGAAAAGTACGCCTCAACTGCGAATGCGCGTTGCATCTTCGTCCACTCCATGATGGCAACTAAACCGAGTAGGATATAAACTTTAAGCCACGCCCTCTCGGATGACCTTACCCCCACCATCATAACAGCAGCCGTCGCTCCAGGACTGCCAACTGAAATAAGCAAGTTTCTCTGCCCCACCTTGTATGTAGCTATAATTTCATGTTGAAGGATATAATCGGCTTGATAGGCCACTTAGTATGCATAAAGGTATTTAAGGGGTTATAAATAAAGCTAGTTAGGGGTAAATAAAAGTTAGAAATATTAACATTTATATTATTTGTGTTTATTTGTGTTAAATGTTTTTTTTGTATATTGTATTTACTTGTGGTTAATACATTTATTATAAGGTACGTGATTTACTTTACCAGAACTGCGCGACCTGAGATAAGTATAAAATAGAGTACTCATGGTAGCCAAATTATTTATTTAGTTATTTATTATTGTAAGAGTACCGTTACAAGATCTCTGAAGTTTTAAGTATAAACATACTTGCAAATTATAAAATGATAATTTTCAAATATACAGCAATTCCTGGATAATTATCTATGTACAATTGCAGCAATTTTGCAAATTCCAAGATAAAAATAAATATCTATTTATGACCATTCTCATTAACGTGCCAAAGAAATGAACCAATTTCTTCTTAATTTTCCTGTGACGTTATTTCTTCATTAATTGAAAAGAAAAATTTTCGACATCCAATTTGTCACAGTGGTCGTAATCCCTTAAAGTAGCCTCGATGGTGTTTACCATCTCCTCGATAATTTTTCTTTCGATTGAACGATTATGAATGGAAACTTGTTCGTGAAATTCGCAGTATTTATCCACACATTTCGGTGGATCCGGCACGTAGAGCTCAAGCGATATTCTCTCCGGTCTAGACGACCGGACCGCTTCCGCAACGGTAATGCGGTTCATACATACTTCCAAACCAATGACAGTTAACAAATGACACCAAATAAAAGACTCATTAATAACCCCCCAGCGGGCGACGTTACACGGTAGTAATCGCGATTGTTTTTTGTTTTAATTCCGCTATCATTAATTCACCCGTGGCATGTGTTTCGGCGACGTAATGTTTGTAACGTTTAAAAATATCGTCCAAATGTTCTCACTCAAATAGAACAGAAAAAAAAGGACTTGCTACGTAGTCTGCTGTTAATAATTAATGAATAAATTCTCCGGTGGCGAGCTTTAACTTAATTAGTGGGGTTTAATGAAGACTAGAAGGTCGCTAGGCGGCGGAATCTTTCCTTGCCGACGCTTTTTCTGGCTTTAAACATCGTAATGGCGCTGTAAACCGGTGTTATCCTAATCCGGGAGGGGCAAAAACCCCATGCTCAGGCTGGTACTAAATAAGGTTAAAAATTGTGATACATTTATTATTACTCTGTCTAGGCGATCAGTTCATAGGTGATTTTATAGTTTTTCCTTGTATTGCTAATTATTATTTGCCATTTCTAATTGTAACAATTAACTATTGAGATAACAACTCATTAGCTTTGATGTGCGAATTTCTATTTAGTATTCTATGAAAGGTTTCAGAATCTATGGTTACACTGGTAGAAATGATTTCGTGAAATAAGTAAATGTATTGTTTTAAAAAATCCGTTTTATTTCAAAACAAAAAATATTAAATCAAAACAGAACCTCATATTATTTTAAGAAATTTTTTTTCTTAAAATGTATTCTAAAACCGTTGCCTTGTTGGAAGTAGGTAAATCATGAGTTTATAAATTAAATCCGACTTGAAATTCTATTCTTATTATGTTAGTTAAGTAACTATTTGGAGGTGTTATTGGCCGTAAAATTACTAGCATATTAGTACCGTAAAATTTGCATAATAAAATAAATAATATGTGCAATAGTTAATAGAAAATATGATGGAAGCCGCATAGATCAAGATCGGTTTGGATCGTACTATTTCGATTCAAAATCTCTTATTTGGTCATTTCTGTACATCATTGGTAGTGTTTTAGCCAATCAAAATTTCACCAGCGCGTTATTCCTACGCGGAATTTTATTCCTTTGGTTATTCCAACGCGGAGAAAGGATTTTATGCATTAGTGCAAGCACGTGCAAGAGAACCGCGGCTTATTGCTTGTGCTGCCGTCGTTTATTTATTAAAATGGATAGTTTTATAAAAAAACAAATTAAGTGACTGGAATCCGCAGTGTTTGGAAACATCTTTTGAAGGTATGTAAGCATGTAGGTGTCACTGTTTCACATATAATATAAATATTTACATATGTAAGTTCACTGTATAATTTTTATGTTCAATAAGTTGGTTTCACGTGCATAGTATCATCATTACTATACATAGATACTATTTCGGCAGTTTAATTGAAAACAACGTATTCGAAGAATTAAATTAACGGAATGAAAATACTAACCTCAATATTTATGGCGCATAATTCGCAAAATTTCAGGTTTTATTCCATGAATTTAATTTTTGCAAAGATTGTTACTTGCAATTGACCCCTTTCTAAACTGCCGAAATAAATGATAAGTATGACCATGAAATTCGTCTTATAAGAAGACAATTTCTCAATTTCATAACATTAAACACATTAACACATGGCGTGCTGGTAAAAGCGTCACGGATCGGTCCTGTATGTATGGAGAGCTTGACAAATCGTACCTCCGTACGTTTTTTTTGTTTATAGTTACCTAAAATAAAATATTTTCTAAATAAGATACCACCGTTTTTCAATCTTTACCTGTAGTTTTATTGATCTGAGAAAAACTACATTTAAAAAAAGTATGATTACAAAACTACATTATTTTACATTAAGAAAAAGTACATAGTATCAGAGTTTTGCTTTTAATAACTCCTGTCGCAATTGTATAAGACAATTTTCTTGTTTCAAATAATCATTTGTTTTAATAAAAAACATAAATTTGGAAAAAGCATTATTACAGGAACTATACATTATTTTACATTAAGAAAATATATATATCGGAGTTTTGTTTTAAAAAGTTGCTGTCTTAACTTTATAAAATGTCTTCTTGCTTCAAATTGCCATTTACTTACATTAGTACATTAGAATTGTCCAGCACTAAAACGCAATTGTATCCAGATAATAAAATATTTTTAAGAATATAATTTGCTTGATTCAAAACAATAATTCTATTGTGGGATATGAAAACTAGAGCTGTCTTGGATTAAAACACACACTCTTGTCTCAAGTAAACACTTCTACCAGTGTAGATTATAAAATTTGATATGGCTGTAATGCATATTTATAAGAACAAAATGTGCTTAAATTCAAATAACTCAAATAAAGTTTCAATAATGGTTTTTTTTTGGGAAATCCCTGGATTTTTCTAATTTAGCATTTCACCATGACATGGGCGATAAAATAACGTATTTGAGCATATCTCTGGATAAGGTAAAATATAAGATAAAATAGCATATATTCTTTACAAGATTACAGCTGGAATAACACTTTTACGCTAATACAAGTTTCCAAATTTTATTCTACGTTACCAATGCCTACATATAAACTACATTTAAAACCGGATGAAAGCCTATACCTGTGCAGAGAATATGAATCAAGGAGCGATGTATTTCCCATAATATTTTTTTCTATTACACATACATGTCCCTGTGTGTACGTTTATCGATGGTGTAACGTTAAGAAGTAAATTACCGATGCATTAGTAACATAACACTTATGCAGCGTCATTGGTGTTATTACGTGGCTATCACGTTCGTAACAGATCTATTTTAACGGATCTACTATAATTTATCTTTTGTACCGAAAAATTAAATTTAAATTTTATTCTAACGATTAATCAAGACAAAAGAAACAACATAACAAAGGTGAAGCGTAATTTCACACCAAGTTCAGAGAGTCCTTTTCTTTCAAGGCAATAAGCAAGGCGTTCTTGAAAGCAGCGCAGAGTATTCCTAAGTTCAGGGTTTATTCCTTCGCATGTAGTACGTATACTATCTTTCAGTTCTTCCAAACTACGTATTTGCATGTTATTATAAACTTTACTTTTGGGGTCACCACAAAGAAAGTAATTATTTGGAGACAAATCGCCCGATTTTTTGAGGGTACTGTGTGCGTGTTGGGTTTTGTGCGTGAGGATTTCTACGGGATCAATAACTAATGAATTAATTGAAAGGAAATTTGGTATTCTTCAATGGATAAACTGGAAGTTCTGAGAGTTGACTTCACCATTTACTATCTAATACGAAATTGTTAAAATGTACTGCAATATAGTAGAATTTCGTTATGTTTTTAATGAAGAAAGTGCAAAATTTCGACTTTGTATGGAGAGATTATTTTATTCAAAATTTGTACCTTCTCTTTTAACAAATTGAGCATTGTTTCGCAAAAATCTGTTTGCTTTATTGCAGATAAAAAGGGCTAACACAAAAAAAACTAACCAAACCATCTCCATACTTTATCTATCTAACCGAAAACCGGGGCTCATAATGAAAGCAGAAAGAAGGAAACGCAAAATATAGGGCAATCTAAACTTAGAGTTAGGAACCCCATAATTCAATTCGAAAGGGTTTCATGTAAATACATATTTCAAGCAGTTGTTGGAATTATGTGTTCTTACAGCTTGCCATATCACGCAAAGCTATTGTGACAGATTGAATGACGGAGGAAAGCAACAAGCTTTTGTTTTCGCGATTACGCAGAATAATGAATCATAGGCAAAACATGCCATTGTATTTATTGCTTTTTATGTACGGTATTATTTAGATTAACAAAACTTGTATTTCTTTATTTATATGTTATTTTTATGTAAATTAACGAAATTTACATACCGCCAACGAATTTGTACACCCCGTTATGTAACTAATACAAATGTTAAGTATTTTATTGCATGTTTAAAATGTTAACATATGAAATTCCATATAATTTGGCTAAGTTTGCAGTGACTATGTCTTTAGTAGAAATAATATTTCATTAAACTGTATTAAAAAGTGATACTTATAAACGTTTTTTTATGAATATTTCCGAAGCCAGCTTTAGACAAAGTATTTCTAAGTATTAATTACCAAACTTTTTTCATAAGAGAAAAACTTTAAGAAAGCGTAAACAAGAAAATAATTAAAAAATCAGAAATTCTGCTAAAGACTTCGACAAACGTTTTCCTGTAAGTTATTCTGATGGACGCCTATCGACGGAATATACTTAAAATTTATATTCATACCCGTTCTTAATGAAAAAGTTTCGTCCACTGTTGACACGGGTTTCCGCAAACAGAGCGGAAAAAGTGTAATAAAACAAGAACCGGGCAAAAATTTAACCTGTCTTTTGCTGAAATAGCGGGAAAATATTTCATCCTGTTCCGCTTATTGAGATGAATGCAGGGGCGCTAAAAATCAATATTTGGAAGCGGTTTTCTTTAGGAATATTTCGGAAAGATCAGCTCTGCTGGTCGCAATGACAAAATTGCGAAGTTTCGTTGGTGAATCTGCATGCAATATTTTCGAATTTGTCAAAAACCAAATACGAAGGATAGTTTTCGCTTATATCATATATATCACGTAACCAACTAAGTTCGTATGGTTTTTTGATGGTGAAGTATAAATATTTATTAAGAATCAATAATATAGTATTATTCATGGGAGTAATTACCATCACACTCAAAACAAACCTTTTGCCAACTTGACACCAATTTTTGTATGCCGGTATTGTAGACCTTTATGGATTTTGAATCAAAAAAATTGACATTGACATGTACTTTGAAAAATGATAAATTCATATTGTACAGTTGGTAGTGTGATGTCATAAATCACGTGCATCCATATTTATCTTGCTGATGGTTATAGTCAGCGTGACAAAGCAATAAAATAAAGGGGAGAAGAATGACAAATTGAATCATAATTGTCCCAATGTTGAGTAATTGTTTTGGTGTTCCCTTTTTGTGCTTCTGAAAGTACTACGTTTGTCTTTCTCCTGTTCCTATATGTTCTTTCTTTCTAGCTTTTGTTATATACTTTTTCACAGAAATGTCGCCTGTTTTTTCCATTTAAATTTGTTTCGTATTCACTGACAGTTATGTGTCTTATTGTCTTTTATTTTCCAGATATTTAAGCTTCAAGTTAGGGACTTCTTTTTAGATTTCATTCTTTATTTTAAACATAATTTAAATGTTAGACTTGACATTATTGCCTCCCCAATGAAATCGAGCTATTTCACTCAGTAGTTCATTGTATACAGAAAATGGTACAATCCCATTACTAATAATAATATAATAATAAATGTTTTACTGCCCAAAATAAAACACCATTTACAGGACAATATAATACAATATAATAGAAATTAACAACAATCCAAGAGTTACAGCGCCCTCTTAAGGATAGTGAGACGAGGTAGAAGGGGGAAGGTAAAAAGGATCAGGGAAAAGCTTGTTCGCGTTCCTGCTCATGTGAATAATAGGTGAGTTAACCAATACGTTTCTTCTTGCCCTAGGTATAGAAAAGGTATCGGTCGATCGTGTTCCATATCTGGGTACATTTATGCCTACCAAGGATAATAACTCTGGTGCATCAATTTTGCTATTTAT
>JARFOC010048961.1:0-21006 GCA_031763485.1 Osmoderma eremita | reverse complement strand
AAATCGACCCGTGTGCGGACCAAAGCAATTTGCGACGCGTGGTTCGCACGAGACGAGTATGACGATTCGAGTCGCAGCCACTTCGAGTGCTAGTCGACCCGTGTGCGGACCCTCTGATTGGGTTATCTTGGTAGCGCAGATCGATACTAACGATCGGGCTGAATTCTATCTCAGCGTTCCGCTAATCCTGGTTAGATGGCGCGAGCTATTTCTAGGTAAATTACAATATCGGCGTGAATATCTCGTTTTTTTTTTTTTTTGGAAATGTCAGCCGTAGCGAAGAGTTGGAGGCACTAAAATATTGGCAGTTAGGTCAGAAAATTTGCCTCCGTTAGTGAATCGGGATTTTATTTATTGTCTCCCTAAATGCGTATAGATCGCTGAACGTCGTACTAATTTGTGGACGGAATAATCTTCTTACGGTAAGATCTATTCGATCACCATTTGACATATCGGAATAGGTATCCACTATTCTTTTACTTCTTCAATCCTTTTGTAACTTTAAATCAAGTAGAATTTGATTTGCATATATTTTGTGGTTTTAGATATTAAACTTGTCCCTCACCTACCCCTTAATAACACGACCTTCTTCGCTAGGTCAACTCACCTCGCGGTCAAAACGGAGTGGCGCCTTAAAAATTTTCGCCATGTAGATAATAGATTAAATAGAACTTACAAATCATTGACATAACCTCTCGGAAATGAGACCAAAAAGTTTGTGGGTGATTTTACATTCATAGAGAGTTCGTTTCGCATCCGTCTATAATTGAAATATTTCGAATGCGTTTTGTAAAATATTAAATTCTTTATTATAAAATAATTTTATCATTTACACACAAATAAAAACATTTACTGAAATGATATCCTATGTTATTAACTTGCAATTTATACATAAGTGGGCCCAAAATACGTCCTTGTGGCACTCCCTTGAAAGAATTTATTGGCCGCTATAAGTATTATTAATTTTAACATAAGAGGATCATCAAATTTACTAAATCGATTAACCGCTTTGTATATAAAATTTTGTTTGTACTTCTAAATGGTTAATCTTTTTTTTTTGTTAGGTACGACAACGGTAAAAAGACGGAAAAAATCAGCAGCCGCCCCTAATCCAAAGAAGATGTTCGAAGAATCGCAAATGGTGCGCCGAGTCAAAGCCTACTTGAACAACCTGCAAGTCGTAACAGACGAAGCCAAACTGCACGAGATGAGCTTCGAATGCGAGGGCACGGCGGGCAGCGCCTCTACCGGCCAGTTAGGTTCGCGGCCGAAACGACACGCCTCGCCCGCGCCATCCACGACGAGCAGTACGAGTAGCGCGAGCGACGAACGGAAACCCACGGCGAAATTCGGTAAATCCCCGCGAAGTAAGCCAATCCGTTATGAAATTAATTCGAAAATATTGGACTTTTAAAATAGGATCCGCGTCACCTCAGGCGGTCAGCAAACTACTGTCGCTCTCAGAACAGACGAAAACTAGACCCCATCAGCCGAGGCAACCTCATTCGGCCGTGATTCTAAATTCCGCCAGTCCGGCAGTTAGACGGGCGCCCAGTTCGACGGGAAGTTACTCGGGTTATGGTTGTAATAGTTCGGGTGGTAATGGGGCCGGGGGTAGGGCGATGCACGAACGATCGCATTCCGACACCCCCACCCCATTACCGTCGGTGGTTCTGTCCGCAGAAAGTAGTAGCGTGACTTCCTTGAGTAATTTGTCCTTAAAGAAAACACTAACTTCAGGTAGGAGACGTTCAAAGCAGTTTAAACCACCTGTTTCGCTATTTTTACATTTTACACTACCGTCAGAAGCCGCAACTGACAAGACGTAAAAACGATTTCATTTTCGTCTCACTCGCTTACTTTATTTATTTCGACTTTTGACGGTAGTTTTATCTTTGGTGCTTTGCGCTGTGCAAGTTTTTTTTTTCGAATCATTTTTATTAGTACTACAGTCTCTTTCTCTCTTTTCTAATGCATGCCTCTCTGCACGTGAACAGGTTCTGTGGCTTCTTCTGACTCTGGGCATAGCACGAACAGTTCCGGTGATGTTCCGCACTATCAACCGAGATGTCCCAGTCCTTCTAGACATCCACCCCCTCTACCAGGTATGTAGTAGTGATCCCCGTGACTTAGTTTGAATTGTTTGTACATTTTCCACGTTGTATATACGTCATTCCTACATTTATTTATTTATTTATTGTACAAATACGATTTGTTAGTGTAAGCGTATTATTTGTACAAAGAAACCATTCATTATTGTAATAAATCCTGTTTAATATTGTTATTTTGCAATAAACGGCTCTCCGCCCGCCCATAATGAGTATTTATTGTTTATTGTATGCGTTGGCGTTTGTGTAAATGTAACCATCATCGTATATGTCTAGGCGCTGTACTTACATTACGAAGAAACATTTCACCGTAAGATACATAAAAATAAAATGAAGAAAGTTATTATCCGTGGATAGCTCGATTTATATTTGTTAGGCTGATATTTTGTAATTCGTTAAATTGTATGTCGTCATACTGTTGTCATACTTGATCTTGTCATCTATATCCGGAAGTAACGGCAAATTTAAACTTATTTCAATAGAAACAGCTGAAGAATCATCTAGCAACTAAATAGCTGACTATTTCTCTAGCTAGACAATGGAAGTAAATAAAGAAAGTATGAAAAACGTCAAGTCACAATTTGTGGTAGCCAATTAATAATCATTCAAATAAAATAGTAAAAATTGTCCAAGAGAAACAAGAAGTAGTTATTTGAAATAAAGAAGATGGAAGTGAAAAAAGGTCGTGCAGAAAAAGGGGAACAAAATACATTTACACGTTACAAGGGTAGTTAAGGTATTTATAAATTTAAATACTGTTAAAATTTCTTTATATTTATTTTACATCACTAACTTATTTCAAATTCTACTTAATAACTTCTTTTGGCTTTTGGAATTCGTTATTTCAATAAGCATATATAGTTCTCGCTACTAAACAACTGACATTTGACATTTCGTCATTTCACGACATGGTTGTCACAACATTGCAAACCATATCACCTGATTTGACAGATACATAGATACGTTATAGTTAAAAAGTACGAAAACTATCAGCACTAAATAAAATGTCGAAACGACAATAATGTCAAGTGCGTTGACAACTTACCATCCCTTACACATCGAATCGTACAATTGTACATGTGCAATTGTGTGATATTACTGACAACTCGTCATTTGACATTAACTTTAATTAAATGTCACATTTGACACATTGCAATACATCTTAAAATATTGCAACAGAGGGATTTCAAATAACACTATATTTGTTTTACTTTACTCCAAAATCGTTACTTTTAAGTACGTAGATTGACCACACAGGATAGGTAAATCTTAGGTTCGGTAGGATTAAATAGCTCTTACTTTCTGATTACGTCAAATTACTTTAGACTTTCACATCTTAGACCTTCTCAGATCTTAACTCAAACGCAGACAATCTTAAACTAAACTAACTTATTGAAACGGCTCCTTCTAAGATCAATTTCCTTCCAGTAAATGCTATTCTCGAATTTTGTAGAACGAAAAACAAAAGCGCCTGGAAATAGGAACAGTTTTAATCACATAAATTCAAGCAGCCAATCAGAGGTGACCTTTACAATTTGAACTAAACCTTTGTACAATTGCCACAAGATGCCGCGACAATGCCATTACATATTTCGTCGCAATACTTTATCATCGTTCATTAAAAATTGTCAAATATACAATTGAATTAAACACGCGTTTAGTGACACAGGGTCTACATTTAACTTTGTATCCAACCTTGATCTATGGTATATACAGTTAACCAACTAACCAGCAGTTGGTTAAAGCATTTTCCTAGACAAATTTACACATTGGCGTAGTTGATTTTTAGATGTACTGACTAGGGATATTTACCTCCTTTTAATAAACAAATAGTCGTTATAAGAATATTGTTAAAACCGCAAAAAAATGAAAATTCAGAGACTACAAAAAACTACATAGCATCCAAATCAGAAATTATAAAACCCTCATACTGTTTTAAGTTGTTGACTATATTCGGTATGTACAGTACGACCAACTGCTTGTATTGTTATGTGCCTATATTCAGGCATAATTTGATCACATGGGATTCTATTTTATCATATCTACGCCATGTGTTGGGTGCATTAATTTATTAAATATTTTCTTGTATAGTACGTTATCTTTTATATTTTTACGTCGACTTTATCTGTATATGCTGCCAACAACTGACATATTTGCATGAAACGTCAAAAAGCAATTAACGTACGTTTATATCTATATATCGAGTCTATCCACGTATGGTTACTTTCTCCATTGTTTGTATTTATATCTTGATGTTTTGTGTTTGATGTGTAAAATGTAAAAAAAATCTTGTACATATTACCACCGTACTAAATACGTACATGATACATACATCCCTTATAAACCCGGAAACTGTAAACTTTCACCAATTTAAATAGTACAGTCCGCAACCAAGCTATAGGACATCCCCATATTCTTCAATTAGTTGTATAGAATACAACCTACTTCACTGTCCCTTTAAAATATATTATCTACATATATGTTATTTTATAATATGGGATTTACCGAATTTGCTAAGCTGTATTTGCAAGATAAAAAGGTACCTCCCCTAAAATCAAGTGACTATGGGACACCATGTTAATTATTTCTGAATGAATAGTTCGCGATCGAATGGAGACGTCCTTAGTAGGGCTGTTACAAGCGGATCATTATTGGTTGTTATTGCCGCTCTCTAGAGATCTAGTAATCTCTAACGGTTAACTTGCCGGTATAGCGCAGTGGTAAAACCGCTAGACGTTTGTGAAGGATGTCTGCGGTTCGAATCTTCGTTGTGGCAATTGATTTTTATAGAAGCGAGGGTGGTTACCGACCACCCGGTATAGTGTTGAGGATAAATCAACACTGCTGCCCTCGTACGGCGAAGAGAGGCAGCAGTGGGGACTCTGTGTAGTATCGACGTCGACTCTTGCCATATGTCGATACCAATTGGTACTCTGTGAACGATTCTACTGTCGACTTTGCTTCCCCCACCATAGCGACTCTCTCAAAGCCACAGCCAAAGACGTGTCGCCTTGAAGAGAGAAACTCGCTGCGGCGTTTTTTAAGCGAGTAAGAAGGAGATAGACAATGGGAAAACACGGTCATTCAAAACATTTTATAATACTTGTCATAAAATCCCAAAAATTTAAGTTACAAAGTTGAAAACATGTTCCATATATAAAAAAAAGGTTTTAGTCAAAATGTGTAGGATTTGTATTATTTTCCTATTGCATCTTGAGATTATTATAACGTATAATTACCTTTTTTATATAAATTATAATTACATATGTAATATTCCTTTTTGGTGAACTTGTTATTACACATATTGATATATAGTTAGGACAAACTGTATTATTTCTGTTCCCATTTATCTGTGTCTGTTCCCAAATATCACTAATAAAAATACAAAGCTTTAAGTGTTTATATAGACATATATTCTTAATGTATGTATATGCATATGTAATGATATTGTATTATTTTACATTACCCAGCAAGTAATATTAAAAGCACACACTTTTAGTTCTTTTTTATTAAATATTAAACATAAAATGTTAAAACTACACATTTATAAATACACCTTAACAATTGTTGCACATACTGGCTTTGTCAGACTAAACTAAAAAGTAATTAGACAACACAACTTTCTTGTTTGTCAATATGTCAGATTTGAGTAAATATATAAATGAATAAGTATTCAGAATTAGAACAAAGCATTACTATGCAAAATTTTGTTTTTGATTACATGATTATGACACAAAATCAGTTATTGTACTTTAATAAAAGTATCTTTGAATTACGTTTCTTTCTCCGCGAAACGTGCCAAATAAAATATTGATTTCTTGAATTCTCAATGTCCCCACAGTTTTACTCTTAAATCATCGAAATTCCCTAGCATTGTCTCCGCTGTTCCGATTAATGCCGAAGTGAAAGCGACAGTCACACAGAGTACCGTTTAGGACGAGAATCGCCATCGGCTCTCGACATCGATGCTCGCTTTCAAGCTGTCGACATCGATACTACACAGAGTCCCGTTGCAGTACACTTCACACACGATACACACATAAACCTAATGTAGAGTGATACAATAGGCTTCAAGGCCGCAGTGTTAAGTCTCTGCATTACGATACAAACAACAACAAGAACTAACCGTTAATTTGACGTTGATCAGATCTGTGGAAACTGGTGAAAAATCGTGACAACCAATAATGATCGCACTGTACATGTGATTATAACTTTCATATCAGTGTTTTTTCTATTTGTTTCCCAATTGTTACGGTTACAGATTTTATAGAAACATTTTGTTAGAAATAAGTAGAGTGTGCTTATTTCTATGCTAACAATATCGTCACACAGTTTTGTCGCGGGCTATACTTACGTACTTAACGATAAAGATACAACAGAAAAACAAAAAAATTAAGGGTATATTATTTTTCATAGCGAGAATGTGAATTAAGTTTATTGATCATCATCAAGTGTAAAAATGGTGCATGAAACATATAGATATCGCTTGAAGCAAGTATCGTACTGTACTATTTATTATATTACTGCTACCCCTACTCATACTTAATTACTACGGCCACTACTGTTGTCTCTGTTACTATTGGTTGTGTTGTTGTATGTGGTAATATAGGCTGGTACCCAATTCGTGCTGGTGCTATGCCACCTTGCCCTCATGCTGTCGCCGTTTTGCCTCCCCTACCCCAAGCTTTCCGCATTGGTAAGTCCGATTCGTAGCAGTAGATTTGTTTGTGGATTCTATTGCAAATGTGTTCTCTCTCTCTCTTTTTTCTTTCTTTCTTTTTTATTCCTCCCCTCATCTATTATGTTCGCTGTGTACTGTATAGTGTAATTTTAGAATGGGAAGACATCGACGCGGAAAGGCATTTTCATACTAAAATGAAATTAACGATAGAACCGAGAGAGATACATATACGTAATACCACAGATTAGAGAGAGTAGAGATAAGAAGCAAGCCGACTACAAAGCAGTTGTGCCATCTGTTGGATTCAGATGTAGTACTACGTCGCTAATATCACTCTTTCCTCGTCATTTTAATTAGATATTAAAGCGTCATCTGTTAGTTGCATTAATAGATTTTGCATTAATAAATAGTGGACGGTTGTTACTCGTATAGCATGTCTTATGAACGCTTCCTATCTTTGCTCTCTCCAATCTTTGATGCTGCAAGTTTCGACTGCATCGATCAGCCAATATTTTTAGGATGGAATAACATTTATGACGTCACATGGATCGCTCAGCTTGATGCCTTCCCATTTTGAAACAACTTGACCTCCTTCCCATTGCTTACGACGATATAATAATTAATAACAATTATAATAATCTGGCTTCCAGCGCCTCCTCCTGCACTGCTTAATATTCACACGAATACGGCTTTTGGTTTTATTTAGAAAATAAATCTCCCTCATACTTCGGGTGTAGGTTTTTTTCAACTTTTAGATCGTTATACATAAGTTAGTGGTTTTTCACGCTGTTGCTAATTAGACAAAAGAGCAAAATGATAATGCGAATATGTACCAAACGAAAAATGAAATAAATCTTTTTTTAATTTATGGAGTATATTATAGAGTTCGCAACACATGGGATTTCTTTATTTCTCTATTATTAAAATATGGTAAAAAAAATTTTGGGTGATCGATTTAAGAGTTTTTGACACATGTCACGCAAATCTATACATATGAAATGTCAAAGAGTGAGGTTAGATGACATGACATTCAACACAGTTATTTGAAATAGTTGTTTAGATTTAATTTCGATATTATGCAGAAAATATTCACAGAATATTTTAAGGAAAATGCTTTTTTGTAATATTATTTAAATAAATTACATATTTTTTTTCCTTCTTAGAAGCCCGAGTGAAAAGTTCCTGCTACAATAAATTGCATCTAGAATAGATGAGTCTTTTTATTCATCGATGAACTAAACGCATTCAGCGGAAATTCATCGATCCGTTGAAAAAATTATCATAATAAAAATAATGTTGAAAATTATCTTTTTCATTTTTTTTAGATATTAAAAGACGTGCACGTACGTATTTAGTCCCGAAAGCAAATTCGAAGCAACTTTTTTCAAATAACTGATGAATACCATGTCATCTAACCTCGCTTTTTGACGTTTCATAGTAGTTTGTTTAATGCAGTTAAATTTGCAGCAGTGCCTCAGTGGTCACCTGGGGTATACCAAAATAATTTTTTTAGTTAAACATGCTAAATCGATCTCTCAAAAAAGTTCTTACTGTCTTGAACATTAAAAAAATCCATATGTTACGAACTATAGATCATGAGTCAGAATAGTGATCGCTCATGTGGCCACGCATTTATGCACCCAAATATACTATTGGTATGGCTGTGTGGTAAAATGCTATTTATGAATTAATTAATTGCGTTACGTTAGTCTCAGTATGTCACAATAATGTCGTCAGTTCTGCTATTATAACAAGTGAAATATAACAAGAATAATTTGTGCGGCAACAGCAGCGGGATTCCGAACGGATATAAGCAAGTATGTTATAAGCAGCAGGCGCGGCTAGTGCTGACGTTTTGGGTGGACAAGAGCTAAGATAGTGCTGCTTCGTGCCGCGTGGCGTCGTTTCGTTAACAACACGGTAGCTATACGAGGCCGCACGGCAGCTATACGAAGCCGCACGGTAGCTATACGAAGCCGCACGATAGCTATGCGAAGCCGCACGGTAGCTATAGGAAGCCGCACGAAGCAGTGCTATCTTAGATACTGCCCATTCAAAACGTCAGCACCGGCTGTACCTGGATATAAGTGCGCCATTGTTGTTCGGTGATACCGATTCCGAATATCTTCGATAGCAAGTGGCACCCACCAATACGGCAGCTGTTATTCGAGATTTCTGAAGGTGTCGGGTTGATAGTGCGATATCTCCATCTTGTTCTATTGGATAAAGAAATACTATTTCTGTTGCAATCTAGTATACGCCTAGGTTTTTGTTTTTTGAAAAGACGATGTCGGCACGCATTGGTAGTTAATGGAAATAAACAAAACAAAAAACTCTATAAAGCTATGTTCCAGCCAAAACTAGACTAGAACATAAATTATGAAAATAAACAAAAATATATCCTCCAATATGATTTTCTAACCAAAAACTCTTCACGTTTTTCAATGACATGAAAATAGTATGTAATATCTAATCTCGTTGGCAACTATTTTGATTTTACTAAAAAATCAGTGAAGATTGCAGGGATTGTGGGCCACCAGAATAAACACATTGTATCGGATTACTCCTCCCGCACAATATATTAATTCGGGACACTTTGTTTCCCATCGTGAATCGCATAACCGAATACTTAAAATACTAAAGAACATTACGATCACGTTCGAAAAACTATCGAACGCGATGAATTTCAAAACTTGGGAATATCGAAATCGTATATCGAATCAAATGTTCGGAATCCCGTTGACCGTGCGAACACCAGCTGAGAGCTTTTGACAGTTCGAATCAAGTTGGTAATTTATAAAAGTCAAATTCATTACATTGAGAAAAAATCACTGGCCACGTGGGCGATCATCATTCTATCTCTCATATTATGTTTGTATGCACTATGCGAGATCTTAAAAAGCTCCGCCCCTAACAGGCGCTTTGATTCTCGCAGAGACACGGCAATGCCTTGATGTGATAGAGAAAGCGCGCCCGTTAGGTGGAGTATTTTGAAATCTCCCCATAGTAGATATGTAACATATATTATATACTCTAAATGGCATACATGAGGCGTCCGTTAATTGTACAACTAATACAAGTAAAAGTTATCATTAATAACTATTATGATCATTACGATATGCAAATGATCAAAACCATTGCTTGTCACGTTTCTCCGTGCAGTGTATAACGTTAAGCAACACCACTACACGGAGAAACACGACAAGAAATGATTTTACAAAGAGTTATATTGCTTGCAGACAGTTTATTATTAAAATTGATTTTGTATTACAAGAGTTTGTTCTACATATTCGTATAAAATAAGCATTTTATTTTCAATCGTAGAAAAATACACAACACAGGTGGTTGGTTGGTTACGGCTCAAAAAGTCCAATAATCTCTGCTAGATGAAAACAAAAAGAATCGATTCTCCTGTCATTTTCTAAATGAAACCGTGCTAAATGTTTTATGTATGTAGGCCCTGGCAGAAGGCAACCTCCCGCGTATAGCGTAGCCGCGCAAATGGCGAGATTGCATAGGTTAGGCCGGGCCCACTCCCACGAGGGCGTGACGCAAGGCTATCACTATCATACAGATCCCGACACTGACCACGGTAAGTAACGCAATAGCAATAGCATTCGCTGATAAAATACCACGATTTCCATACTTCTCTTCTCTCTTCTATCGATTTATCTATTTACACTCTTTGTACAAGCATAATATAACGCTTTTGGCGTGATGAATGATGCATCGATCGCTATGCGAAACTTTCTCGTGCTTAAAAACTGAAAAGAATGTGACGGAATTATGTAGCAATCTTTGATACATTTTTTGTTGTTATCACCACAGGTGAGGAATTGACTGACTCTGCGAACGTTGACACTGAATCTGACCTAGACTCGCTCATCGTTATGGTTTGACCATCGCTTAGTGTTACAACTGCGCTGACGTGGACCAGACTTGACCTGAAACGTAAAATACAGTTACAGATTACTTTGTATGTTATGTGTATTATACTTGAACGCGCTTGTGCGCAAATGCAATCACCTTTAACTATTTTGTTAGAACTTGGGGGATTGATCTGATTGGTGGTTTCCTCTATTAAAATAGTGTGTGACTAATATGGATTTGTATACATAGTATTAAACCACTGCCTGGCGGTTTTAGATCTTTTTTTCACATGCCCAGTGCTCCTTGAGCTAGAGGCTGACTCTTTTATTACTAGAAACTCACATCCCTTCCTATACGAATTGTAGAGGAAATTTAGTGAGACATTTCTGGATTCCCGACCTAAACCCGCCGGACAATAGCAATAATCTAATTTATTTAAATAACAAAAAAAGAAACGTGTATAGAGGTGATGCCCCAAAAATATATTTTTTTCTTCTAGTTTTTCTAAATGGTTAATGCTTTAATTCAGTATAAAGTATACAGAAAAATCGACTAGAAATATGGACAATTTTTCTTTGAACATTGAGAAAATTGCAAAATTATGAATTTTTTGTGTTAATAGTGTCAAATAAGACATTTTCTTTGTAGAAAAGGAATCTTTATTTTATAATCACCTACTGTCGCTTGTGATTTTTAGCGACTTTTGCATATATATATATACAGCGCTTTTGGAATTTCTCGTAACCCACGTGACCTAGACGATTTGGTAGGAGGCATTTTTATGTTCTTGACATATAACCACCTATGATCCGCCAGAGGTCGCCAGAGTTCACGCTGAACAGCCTTTATACAACTGGGACACTTCAACAATCAAGATGAGTAAGGTTACTGGTGAGCAGGGGTTGTCTGTCCAACAAGAAAAAAGAATGTATAAGCTTTATATCTGGCTTTAAAATTGTACATATATGGCTAGAGGGTTGCCTTGACCAAATATCTGTGTTCGTGTGGGAAATATCAGTGCAAATATGTAGTGAGAAAATCGAACTGATTTTTTGACATTATTTGTACAGTAGACCCGTCTTAAGAACCGCGGCACGTCACTCGTGTTTAAACAAAAGCTTACCAGCACTCCACACCGCGCAAATAAATATATTTATTTGCGATAACAGAGATAACAGTTTAATCAGTGGCGCAACCAGCCTCTATTAACAGGCGCCAACATAAATTTCATATATAAGATTATTGCTGCTAGAATTTGGTAATTGGTACCTAGTCTTAGGCAATAAATGTGAGCAATTCATAAGAACATAATAAAAAAGAAATAAGAAGTAAACAGTAAAGATTGCAAGGACTGTGGGGCAGCACAATAAACACACTGTTCGGATTACTCCTCCCGCACAAAGTATTAAATAATTTGGGACGACACGTGTTTCGGGAATACGTGGATTCTCATTATCAAGTCGAATAACCGAATGAGCTCTCTGACATATGTACATACATATGTACAACATTCTCCCACACCCTGCACGCGAAAATTCTTAGAAGGACCACCCGAGTGTTCTCAAATGTATGCCTTTATTACTCCAGTAAATCCATTAGTACGGAAAATGACAAGGGTGCTTTTCCCGTTTAAGTAGGTTTTTATTCTTTTTAATATAAATGGATTCATAAGCATCTAGATCGCGCGTCGATGTTACCAATTTCATTAGTTTTAAATTATCTATATTTATATTATGTCCGGTTTTTACGCAACGCCAGATATATCTGATCTCCCATGTCGGTAGTGCGAAATATGTTCCTTATACCTAGTTTCGATAATAGACCCTTTGTCTGTCCAATGTAGACTTTCTCACAATCTCCGATTTTATAAGATGCTTATGAATCCATTTATATTAAAAAAGAATAAAAACCTTCTTAATCGGGAAGAAGCGCCCTTGTCATTTTGCGTATAGTAATAAGGGCATACACTTGAGAAACTCGGGTGGTCCTTCTAAGAATTTTTGCGTCTGTGCATGGAGTGCATGTTTCTAGTTTAAGTTATTTCCGCGCTCATTCGGTTATTCGACTTGATAATGGGAATCCACGTATTCCCGAAACACGTGTCGTCCCGAATTAATTAATACTTCGTGCGGGAGGAGCAAGACTTTGTCAAAATCAACTTGCTCTGCCATTTCTTTTTCTATCTGTAACAGACTCAAATTGCTCAATATTTCATCCCATATTGCATCTAAGATATTTTTTTTATTAACTTAAGCTACTAAAGGAAGGTTCAGAAAAAGCTGTTGCAACCGGAAGCGTTAAGAACAATCGATATAAAAGGCAAATATTAGGAAAACTATCCGTAATGTAATTTGAATATAAAAACGGTAAAATTTCAGAAATATTAGGTCTTTTATCATCTGCCAAAAACACTTCTAGAAATAAATCGTTGAACTGTAAATATCCGTCAACGACAAAGGCAGGACTTATCAAATCTTCCTCATAAAACAAAATTACATTTTTGAGGCAAGAAATATTATGTTCACTACTTTAAAGTGTCGAAATTACGTGAATCGAGACACTCAAATAATATAGATTTTTCGATAAAATCATCAAAACGTTTTCAAATTCCCTGTGTAACTTTATCCAATATGAAATAATAATTATTGACTTTAAAGGCTTGACGGCTATCATCTACTACCAAGTCATCACACTTTTCGTCAGCGAAGCGTTTTCCTTTACGCGAACTCTTACTGTTTCATATTCAAAAATAATGTTGCATGACTTAGTGGCATACTCCTGATACATGCACAAATTCTGTCGAACGATTTATCGTTTCTCAGGTTTTCAAATTAGGTTATCGTTACTTCTTCAATCATATCTGCAGCAATTTTAAGGTTAATAAACGGTTTTTGTAATTACTCCGACAAACTATTTAATTTGGCCAAAAAGTCTTCTAAAACAATGAGCATGAAGATAAATTCAAATTTCATCATTTGATACCTCATCCCATTACATTCTGAAAGAATTTTTGACGTTGCATGCACTTTTTTTACCGTCTAAAACATGGTCTACGACCAATATTATAGCCTTACGCTTTTGTTTAAGTGGAATTATTTATTTTTACAGAAATTACTATTTGCTGACAAAAACTAATATTACTACCACGCCATTTTCACTTTGTATGTAAAGATTTTAGTGAGAAATACTCGTAATTACGTTCTACCAATCTATTCTAACATATCCAAACCAACATTATACTGGTCACGTGGGTTTTGACAGTTATTTAAGGTTTTTAATTTAATTTATGCCTGCTTTTTTTTAAAATTACGTTAATGTAAATATATACTGTATATAAATGTTACTGAATTAACAATTAATTTGTCATATACAACGATTTAATACAATTGTTTCATGTGTCCGGTTGTCAGATTTTCGATCTTCCCCAAAATCAAGAACACCAATAACTATTTTATATATTTAGTTTTTCATACTCGCATTGTAATTTCAGATGACGATGAAACGCAAGTATCAGCTGTTTGAGCGACCACCGAACAAGTCGATGATAATCAAGTTATTTTTACTGTGACGACGCATATCTCCCCACTGCTCCACTTGAAGATGAAGAAGCATCGATGTTAGAATACTCATATAACATGTACACGGTGATAATAATTAATATTTGAATGTCCCTCGTATTAATTACCGTCTGGGCGGGCGTACGCATTCGTAAGGGGTACACGGAGGCAAGATAGTAGGCAAGGCAGTTGTAGCATTTGATACCCGAATCGCCCCCCGTACTGAAAGAGAAAATCGACGAGAGAAGAGTCGACAGAATATGCTGTACATATCTTGCCTCTTACTTTAAGTACCTGATCAAAAAAAAACAACAAGTTTTATTAAAATATAAAGGAAAAGAAGAAGTCTCTTTCTATTTCAAGCGAACAAAAACAAAATAAACGATATTTTGTATTGTATTTAGGCTTATGTTTGATGTCGATATGGTATGTGTATAATAGCTACAATTTTATTTATATTTATGACTATTATTATTAGTAAATTTATTTGTTATTTGCGTACGCAGCAGTTTTTTTTTATTTCTTTGTCGCGTGCAGTTTTATATTTGTAAATATCTATTTTATACACAAATTAGTTTTTTAACATTACGCGTAACGGTATCTCTATTTAAAATATAAAAAGGTACATGCAAGCATTTCTATTTTATTTAATTCTAGTGTAGGGATTTTAAAATCGTTTTTTATTTTAACGCTGGAGTCATTCCATAAGAAGGATATCTCTTTTTAACTCGAAAACATCTCTTTTTCTATTATAATTATTTATATAATGTAATATATACATCGTAAGAGAAAGAATATTTATAACTATTATTATAATCTATATACGTATATTATTATATTTATGACAGACACACTCAGCAGCCGGCAAGTGATGACGTTTTTGATGGGCAGTAGCCATGACGGCCCGATTCGTGTGACTTCGTATAGCTTGCGGCGGTTTGACGCGCGCGCGAAGCACCACTATCTTAGCTTCTGTTCGCCCGAAACGTTATTACCAGCCGCCGTTATTACCAACACACTTATATCTCTACAGTTGCTACACTACTTAAGAAGTTGATGTGTGTAAATATTTACTTTTGGTATATACCCCTAAAAGAAAAAAATAATTGAAATTGTATGCGGGTGGTTAGTTCTTATATTGTTGTTTTTATGGTCTCATGCTCCTTTTAAAGAAACGTTTAGTTAAAATTACGTACAACAGAAACATTGTTAACAGATTCAGCGTCAAGGCGGGCACCGTGTTATGAGTTTTAGTCCTATGGTCCAGCACAATTATCTGACATCAAGTTTTTTTCTAGCAACAATTGGTTTGATCATACTTTTTTATTGAAATATTAATTCAAACAACAAATTGGAACTGTTTGAACTATACACAGTGAAACCTCTCATAAGCGGACACCAATTTTCGTCCGATTAATAGAAATAATACAAAAAAAAAGATTTATTCGGTACTTTATTGACATTTATTCGTCTAAGAAGTGTGACAATACAAAAATAACAAATATCCATTACTCTAAATAATAATAAAATAAATAGTATATACGTATGTAATACTTGTCTTATATTTTAACAAAAAAAACTCTAATATGGTTGCCTGTTTTTGTTTCTAATTTCAAATGGCGTAATAAGCTTCTAGCCGTGCAGCAGTTTTGTGCAAATAGTTTGATATTCCTGGCTGCAGTTATGGCATCTTGTGACATTCAGGTTGAACAACGTTGACCAATATCACCAATCTTTTCTTCATCACCATGGACTTCCCATTCAGCTGTGACTTCTAAGTTACAATTTTCAATAATAACTTCAGCATGAACATTGATGAAATCGTTAGGATCGATATCTTTATTGCCGACAACTGATTGCGCTTAACATTCGCCCATACACAGCTGGGGGGATTTCATATTCTTCTGAAATAACAACAGTGTCACTAAATCGAAACGCGTTGCTTTTCGGAAACAATTTTTCTTATTCTTCTTATCTGTGCCAAAATGTGCTTTAAAATGAATGTTCTGTAAAACATTTTAAAGTTTTTAATGAGGCCTTGAAAAATTATTTTTATGTTACTCAAATTTAAGTACTAGGTATGCGATGCTGCATTGTCTAAAAAGAGAAGTATGTTACGCTTTTGCATTCGTAATTTCGGTTTCGTGCCCGCTTAATAGAGGGGTCCTTTTAATAGAATTGTCCGCTACTAGAGATTTCACTGTAAGAAGAATCTATTAGGTATTCCAAAACCTTCGACGTCTACTATTCACTTGAAAAAATGCGTCTACTAGATGACTCTTCGCAAATATGCGTGACTTCAAGGTTTGATTTGATGTACGAGGACCAAGAAAGACTTCTTGTTGAATTTCGTACTTTTGTAATCCTTGAGCAACTGACGAACTGAAGTCAGTTATGGAAATGTTTTTTTTTTCTATCTGTTTGTAAACATATAGTTGAAGTGTCTGGAAGTACTTTAATAGCTAACTTTTCGTACCCACGTAACACTGTGTTGTAACGCGACATTTGATCTGAAATATCTATTGAAATTTTGTCTGAATTGTAGTCGGCTTTTGAATAAGATTTCCATGCCGTTGGATTTGTAGTTTGGCCCGCATTGCAAGTTGAATAAAACTAATACGTCTGGTTTATCCCGACACTTGAGGATACATGTTCGCCTTTCATTACCTTGGGCGATAATCCTTTTTAAGTTTTTTTCTTTACGAGTTCAATCTGATTCCCTTTTCAATGTTCCTATGCAGTGTGTTTTGTTTTCGAGTAGTATGTGGGCAAACTGATAGCCGTGTGCCAATTGTCGTTAATGCAAATCCGCCTAATCTTCCTAAAAGTTTATTTACTAACTGCAAAAACAAAAAACCTACCGCCGAAATCCTCTATTTGGTCTAAAATTAACTTGAAAATTGCCACAGTTCTATATTGTATAGGTACTAAATTTCAATTGCTTCTCTATAAAGGCGGGTGTGATAATGTGAAGCAATTGTACAAGAACTCTAACAATTTCAATAGAAAAGTGAAGAACCTTACAATAAACAAGGTTTGATGTCCAGTTTTGCGCGCTCGTGCCGGGTGTGGTGTTGTCATGGCGGCAGACTCGAGTGGAGGCTTGAAGAATGAATAAAGCACTGTGTGCCAGTGTAAATTTTATCTTTTTTTTTTGCTCGAATATCAAATTGTCTATCAAAATATTATTTGTTAAATGTCAATTTAGTGACAAGAGGTATTTTCTAAGTATCATTTGTCGAGAAAACTTTATGTTGAATAATTTCCTGCCACTGAAGATGTTTGCCGCAGTTACAAATGAAACGTTTGGAAGTAATTTCAATGGACCACGACCGTTAAGCTCCGATGGAAAACAGAAATTTATTAAATACCGGTCGTGAAAGCCTATATCTAATATCATAACATATGACGATTGACATAAAAGTAGTAAACAAAACTCAATCCTAACCTAGTTTTGTATGTTGCTCTTTTTCACTCACACTAGATCGGGAGCAGAAAGATATACTCTGAATAATTTTATCTTAACACATTGTGTGTGGAACACGTACTAGTACGTTTTCTGATGAATTGATACGGCACAAACCGCGAAATGTACCCGCACACAATGTGTTAACACAATCAAACCAATAGTTGCGTTAGATTTATTTTTTTTTAAACCAGGCAAAAAAACGGTGCCTAATAAGATAACTAGAATATTAATAAAACAAAAAATCCATATTATTAATCCTAAAATGCCGTTTTGTTTCTAACAATTAAAGTATTCCAAAAAAGTTATTTTTATCTACAGTTATCCACCCTCATACATTTCGATATGCGGTCGCCACCTTAAAAAAAATCTCACAATTAATACTATTTTTAGGTAGGACCACGGCGACTGCGCTTTTATAACATATAAACGATTATCATTATTTATAAGAAATAAAAGAAAAACCAGTATTAAAAACTATAAAGTATGTTAATATTATTACATCTAATTATATAAGAATCTTCTTCGAACTACCTTTAAATAAATATCCACATCCATCTCAATTTGACAGCTAAATATTAAAATGAATATATTTACTATTTGTAGTTAGATATAAAGGAATAATTAAAATGCTACACTATTGTGGCATTTTAGCAACACGCAGATGCATATACTTTAATCACAGTAAATTATTATTAGGCCGTTGTTCCTATGAAATAACGGACCTCCCCCTCCCTAACTGCATATACCTGTGACAGTTAAAACTTCTTTCTCCCTTCTTTGCTCTAAAAATACATATATCTATACTTCATTCACGTTAAGAATAACGCAAAGGGCCCTGCGTTCTGCGCACGTACACAGAATCAAAAACCGTTTATCCGGAAATGACAAAAACGTAAACTTATTACAATTGAAACTCAGCAGTTTGTATAAATTTCCTTAGTAATGTCAATAATCAATCAATTTGTTCCAACTGCACTCGCTGATGTCAGATGAGCGTCAGACGCATGCGTGTTGCACAATTGTTTTAATTAATTGTTAATTGCAATAACTTTACAGGATACGCATGCCTCTCTGACGTCCATCTAGCAAGTCCAGTTGAAACAAAGCTAATGTTTGCTTGTTTAAAATATGCTGGAACATGTTAACAATCGAAAATATGAGTCTTGGGTGATTGTACATTGTTAACCTCTTCTTCCTTTCTACACGCGACAGGCAGGCTACTGTCTGTTTTCTTCCCATGCCTCCTCGGATGTAGATATCCAGCACTCCTTCCAGCGTTTCGATGGCCTGCCCTGATTTCTTTGCCCAACAGGGTTATTTATCTTAGCACTTTTCACCGGTCTACTTCATGCTGCTTACGTTTTTGTCCCAACATTTTCTTCGTTTTCTTATCAATTTTCCCACGTCCTGTATTCCGCTTTGTTACCGTAAGTCTTCGCTTCTGATTCTGACAAGCAGTGTTTTCCCATTTATTTTTATTTCTACTGATCGCATCATTTGCTGTGTCTTGGAGGTATCTGATCTTGTTTCCGCAGTGTATGTTGTCATTATGGTATTTGTTCTTTCATACAATGTCTCTTAAGCATCCTGAAATTCGAGATGCTTTCATTTATATTTAACTACCTAGATTTCCAGAGCCCAAATATTTAAACTGATTTACTTCATCCTTAGATCAACCTCCAGCTTGCATCTTACCGGTTCTTTAGATGTTATTAGACATTTGGTTTTTTTCGGTGTTAATAGTCATATTCAGTTGTTTTGCTGATTGATTAAAGGAATGAATCCTTGCAAGTTGTCTTCGGAATTAGTTCAGCATTTACATGATCTAATCTTTCCGGTAACATTATTTAGCGGCCTCTTTCAACCAATCACAAACCGGAAAATATTGCCTGATCGTTTCCAACGCGATATTCTTAAAGTGAATTGAAGTATGGGGTGTTTCCAAAAAATTATGAAACAAAACAAGTTGTTTTTTTAATTGGAATATGTTACAATCCGAAGTAAATTTTATATCAGTTCATATCATTAATCGTATTAAGACTTTGATATCTCTACCTATTCTAAGTTGTATAATATTTATATTTCTCTCAGTTTTTTTTTAATTTAATTTTAGAAGATGTGATCCAACTAGTCGCTCAAAATGTGTACGTCGTACGGAAGATCGAATATTTTACGGATGATTTCTGTACAAATTATTTTTCTAACGGTGTCGAAGTCTATTATAAATAACTATGAAGTGTTCCGTGTGGGGTATACTTAAATATCTCTATATCTGTATGGAAATACAGATTATCGTCTTTATAATATAACGTCTCGACGTTTGATTTGATAGATCCGTGGAAAATTATCGAAATATTGATCTTCTGCTACTCTGTACTATGATAAAAAAAGGAAATGTAAAAGAAAATGTTTAAACTGTAGTATTCTATATGTAATATATTATGACTATTATAACAATACTATATTGTATTAAGGCGCCCCCATCCCTGTTTTCCCCATACATATGATCAGTGTAATATCTACATTATGCTAGTGTACAAATTCCCTTAATTCGATAAATTACACCTTATTAAATGAAAATGTGCCGTAGTTTTATTCCCAATACCTAATCCTTAACTAAAAAGTCTAAATCGTTTTCTTACTGTAGCGTAGTGATGGGCAATGTAGCTCCTTTTGCGTCTTTAGTTCCATTTTCGGTCCGTCTTATGAAAGGAAGCACTCCACCAGAATGAGTCCGGGGTATTTAGGAACGAGATCAAGACCCAGTGCTGCCACGCTGTGGTGGAGACAAATCGGTAGGTATCGGTATATTTCGAATATGCAACAAACTTTTTTATTTATTTATTTTCAGTAAAAAAGTTTATTGGTGGCCTACAAATACATACTAAACATCCAAACATTAAAGAAAATATTTTAAATAAGTATAACAAGTCATGATTATGATCATTTAGTATACCAACCACTGTAATTTAATATATATATATATATATACATCAGCTCTGCAGGCCTTGTGGCCCTAGGCTTCAATTCTTTTCACTACCCTCCTCCAATTCCTTCTATCCTCTGCATCCCGTTGCCACGTGTCCACTCCACTTCAGATCTTCCTTAGCCATCTGTAGGCATTTTTTTCTAGGACGTCTTTTTCTTTTCCTCGTACCTTCTCCCCCCATTAGAGCTCTCTTCGGCCACTAATGACTTGCCATTCTTGCGATATGACTCAACCATCTGGCCCTTTGCGCTTTCGCTATCTGAATTATCGATGGTCTGTTATATAATTCCGCTATTTCTGTGTTAGTCCGCCTTCTCCATTCCTGCTCCACC
>JARFOC010048935.1:8561-21015 GCA_031763485.1 Osmoderma eremita | reverse complement strand
CCAAATATACCGTAGAAGTCAGTGATTGTTCTTGATAATGCTTCCTATCACTGCAGAAAATTAGAAAAAATTCCAACAACAGCATGGAGAAAAAAACAATATCATTGATTGGCTCCGTGAGAAACAAATGCCAACCACTGACGATATGGTAAAAAGGGACTTGCTGTTTTACGTGTCACAAATTAAACCGCAGTATTATAAAAGCAAGATTGAGAACTTGCAAAAAAAGGTCATGAAGTTCTTACCACCTTACCAATGCGAGTTAAATCCCATTGAAATGGTATGGGCACAAGTTAAAAACTATAAAAATGAAGAATAGCACATTTAAGGTAAGATGAGGAATTAATTCGAAGAGCATATAGCACTGTAGCAGTTGATAATTGCATCAAACATGTAAAAAATATTGCAAAAGAGATGTGGATGGTGGATAATTTGCAAGATGACATTGAAGAATTTATTATTAATGTAACAGATTCGTCATCAAACTGGTACATCGACTGACTAAAAGTTGAAACAAGACATACAGTGAAGAAAATAGCTATAAAGGCATACACCTTAATGTAAAATATTTTCATATCGATTTTTATTGCATACTGTAACATATATACGTAGATCAACCCCACCAAGATCGCACATACATGACCTTGAAACTTGTTGTATGCAAGATGTAACTAGTTTAGTTTCATTTCGCTATATAGTGAGGGCGCAGGTGAAATAAATATATTTTTATAAGTAGAGGTAATTATCGCCTTGTTTCGAAAAATTTTTGATGAAAAACTTGATACGAAGATAAATTTAGTAAATCATTTTACTATAATTTCAAAGTATTTAATGGTGAACATTGTTGCTTGTAGAAATGCCACGCGGAAAAAGCTTAACTGAAGCGGAGAAGAGCACAATTTGCATTCTCAAGGAAAATCGTTTTTCAAATCGCAAAATTGCTCGAGAACTTAACAGATCCTCTATAGTTATAGATAATTTTATTAAATTAGATGATAGATACAATGCAATTAGGAGAAAAGGGTCGCAGAAAATTATTCGGGAAGCAACACAAAAATGTTTAACCGCATTACAAATAAAGAAGAAGCTAGAATTACCAGTAACTACCAGAAGAGTTAGACAAATCTTACAAAGTGATTCAACGGTCAAATGGCAGAAAATTGTGAAAAAACTACTGTTAACTGCAGACCTAAAGAAGAAGTGACTGGAGTTTGCTTCTAAGCACATGGCTTGGGATCAAGAATGGCAAATGGTTGTTTTTGGCGACGAAAAGAAATTTAATTTAGACGGCCCGGATGGGTTACATTATCACTGGCAAGACATGAGGGCACCAAGGAATGTAAAGTTTCATCGCAACTTTGGCGGTGGAAATGTGATCATATGGGGAGCGTTCTGTTTCAATGATGTGTTACCGCTCGTGTTTATTTCTAATAAAATGAATAGTGGTAATTATCAGATAGTTTTAGAAGAAGCATTATATCCTTCTGCAGAAATGCTAGCAGGCCCTAATTGGAAATTTCAACAAGATAACGGACCTATCCACAAGTCCGCTTTACTGAAAGAATGGTTTAGGGTGAACAACGTGACAGTTTTAGAGTGGCCAGCACGTAGCCCAGACCTAAACCCAGAATTTATGGGGAGTAATGGTCCGTCAAGTTTATCAAAACGGTCATCAATTTTTTTACAACTAAAGAACTAAAAGAAAGAATAGAAGAAGTTTGGGGTAACTTAGATATGGACTATCTCCATAAATTAATAAACTCTATGCCACAAAGGTTATTTGAGGTAATTAGCCACAATGGTGGTCACACAGAATACTAGTTTATTTTTCTTTATTTAAAAAATATCTGTGCCTTTACAATTATTTCCCTTGTATTATAGCAAAATTCCTAACTTTATTTTATATTATTGTTTATATTACAAGAAAACCTGCAGAATTTGTCATCTTTATGTTATTAATTACGTTTATTCACTGTAGTATGAATTTTTTTCAATAGAACAATAAATATCCACTGCCTTTATATTTATTTCCTCCACTGTATGTGCGTGTAATTGCTATTCCTTTCTTAAATATTACTGTATTATATGGGGATTTGGGAGGTTGGGACGAACTATAGCATGTTTTGAAATTATAATTTCCTAAACTAAACGCCACACACGTCATTCTGGTTTATTTATATTTCACTTACATGTGACTCAACTATAATTTCCTTACGGTTAAAGATTTGGTAATATAATTGTCAAAGGTAAATGTTTATATTCGCGGTTGTCATAGCATTAAATATTTTTTTAATGTGGCAGCATAAACACGTTTTTATACTATTGATTTCAGTTAATAATAATAATATTATAACCAGAAATACTTTCTTGTATTTCTTTGCGTTTATTATCAAGGTTCGGGTACAAAAATGACATATGTCAAAATGACAGTTGTATTACTTCAAAACGTGATTAATTACCAATATGATGATTCGTTTGACATTTGGTAAAGCTGAAATTCCTTTTTTAATATCAATACCAATATTTGACGTTTAAGCTTATAAAAAAAATATTGTTTACTTTTCTTTTTAATTCGACGACATAATAATTATCTTACTAATTACTACTTCTAAGAAAAATTATTACCTTAATGCTGGATGTCTTCGGTATGCCATGTCCGGCGATGGCGTAGATTTCCACCTCGTACGTGTCGACGCCAATTTCCCGGTCCAATTCTGCGGCGGTTGACAGCAATCCCAGCTTCAAATCGATGTCGAACAGCCGGTCCACCTGCACACCACCACCAGTTATATTCGTCACGTAATACTCCACGTCATCACCCTCAAAACCCGCAGTCACAGTCAATATACTCGTTCCGATAGACTCATTTTCGTAGACGCTTCCGACGAAGGATTCACTGTTAAACACCGGCCCTCTACTACCCTCCCCTTTAGCAATTACCGTGATGTAGGCGTCCGTACTTTTGCGTTCAGATTGCACCGCTTCATCCGTGGCTTTCACGGCCAACTGATATCGCGGTTCCGGGTTAAGGATGAGTCGTTTCAGTACCAATGCGCCTGTACTACGATGCAAATGGAACAAATCCGTGTTACCGCTGACAAGGTCATAGGTCACCAGGCCGTTTGTACTCGAATCCAAGTCCCTTGCGAATATATTCATGATCGTAATACCTTTTCCTCGGAACGAACCCTGTTGTGGAGGTAGCACAGCGGCATTCATCGAGACGAAGATTGGAGCATTGTCATTGATATCTTCCACGATGACAGTTACTAGTTTTTCGGCTGATAATCTACTGGATGGGGGTTGAGCTTCGTCAGTTGCCACCACTGTTAATCTGAAGGTGTCAATTTGCTCCCTGTCTATCGGGAGCATAGTGTGGATCACCCCACTTATGCCATTGATGTCAAAATGCCTACTGTTATCATTTGGTTCTTGCCTTGAGATTGAATAAGTCACCTTACCATTAATTCCTGAGTCGGGGTCTTCAGCCGTTACCGTCACAATGGGGGTGTGGACTGGAATGCCTTCACGTATCTGCCTGACGATTGCTGTATTGGGAAATGCTGGTGGATTATCATTAGCGTCCTCTACAGATACGGAAAAAGATATGGTGGTCGATAGTTTTGGATTGCCATTATCCAGAGCGGTAATATTTAAAACATAACCGCTCAATTCCTCATAGTCCAACTGCTTATGCAAATACAGCACTCCCGTTGATGAATCGATGTGGAAAGTATCTTTTCTATTCCCTGCCGTTATCATAAACATGACCTCACTATTCAGGCCCAAATCTGGATCTGTAGCTCTGAATTGAATCAATTCCGTATCGACAGCTGTAGTTTCCACAACTGAAATTCTTGTGTCAGTCTGCGTGAACTCGGGTGCGTTATCATTCTCATCCAAAACGTCGATGTAAACAGTTGTCGATGAGCTCAATCTAGTCATGGGAACAGCATCGTGGGCTACGACGGTCAAAGTGTATTTCGACACCATTTCTCTGTCTAAAGACCTGGCTAAGAAGATTTGCCCTGTTGCTTCGTCAATATCAAATTTTCCTTCGTCGTTTCCGCTCTCAATCAAGTAGAACACATCGCCATTTAAGCCTTCATCAGCGTCACTCGTGTACAATCTAACGACGTGAGAGCCTACGGTAGCACCTTCAGAAACTTGAACTTTATAAGGAGCTTTTAGGAATTTTGGTGGGTTATCGTTGACGTCTGTTACATGTACGTTCACTTTGACTTTGTCTTTCATCCTTGGATTACCGTTGTCGGTCACTGTGGCTTCAAATGTCAAGAAATTTTGCGTGGTGTTTTGTACCAGCTCCTCTCTGTCGAAAATTCGCAATGTTTTTATAAAGCCATTCTTTGGATCGATGATAAAATCTTCCTGGGGTTGTAATAGGGAGAAAATTAACTCAGCGTTGCGTCCTATGTCTTTGTCATGGGCTGTCAGTTTACCAACAAAAGAATCTATCGGCTCATTTTCACGTATATTAAAGGAGAATGTTGTATTGGTAAATTCTGGTGCGTTGTCGTTTTCATCGATGACATGTATTACTAGTGGAACAACAGATGATCTGGATGGATTACCCAGATCCTTCGCCGTAACTGTTAAAGAATAGTAGTCTTTATCCTCGCGATCCAAAGCATTTCTGACATATAGCAACCCGTCGGGGAACACTCCGAATCTTCCTTCAACATTTCCTTCGGTAATCAAGTAAGATATTCGACCATTCAGTCCTTGATCTGTATCACTCGCGGATAAAGCGAAAAATCTTTCATTGACCGGTGTCGATTCCAGCAAAGATGTTTCGTACGATGTATGATCGAAAACCGGGGTGTGGTCATTGACATCCTCGATTGTGACGACGGAGGAATGCTTCGAGGACAATCTGGGCTCGCCTCCGTCCGTGGCTGTCACTTCGATGTGCACCGCGCTGCCCGGTTCCGCTCTGATCGGTTTGTTTAAGTATATGACCCCGGTCGCTTCGTTTATGCGAAATTGCTCGTCAGGATTGTAGGTAAGAGCGTACGTCACTCTACTGTTAATTCCAGAATCCAAATCGATCGCTCTGGACAAGTAAACTTCTTGACCGACGGCTGCGTTTTCTGGTAATTTTATATCTTCCTTGTCCCGCAGAAATACCGGTTTGTTATCGTTTAAATCCAACACACTGATTGTCACGGTCGTTTTTCCATACGACAATCCTGAACGAGCTGTTACTGTAAGGGTGTAACTAACGTTTTCCTCACGATCGATTTTATTTGCTGTAGTTATAACACCGCTCCTCTCATCAATGTTGAACCTCTTTCTTGGATCCCCGTAAATAATAGAATAAATTACAAATCCGCTAATTTTAACTCTAACTTTACCCACTTCTCTCCCAATATTCGGCAGCTTTCCATCGTGATCTTCTAAAATCTGGAATTCGTATCCGTAATTCTCAAAAACTAGCTCTTGTAAGTTTGATTCTTTAATAATTTCGACACTGGCATCTTCAGAGGCGCGTTTATCACCATGATCCTTCACTGACACTCCCAATTTAAATATATTCTTCGGCGAATTCCTTAAACTTTCCCTCAAATAAATAACACCGGACCATTGATCCACCGAGAACAGTCCATCACCCCCACTTTCCAATTTGTAAGTTAGCATAGCGTTTTCGCCCGAATCCAAATCGGTGGCATGGAGTTTGGTGATCGACGCTCCTATTTTTGTGTCCTCTGGGATTGGAACAAAATACTTTTGCGGATAAAATTCGGGATTATTGTCATTAACATCCAAGATGTTTAATATTACGGTCGCTGTCGAAGATTGTGGAGGTAATCCTTGGTCCTTGGCCACGATTAGAATTTCATAATTTGATATTTTCTCACGGTCCAGTTTAATTTTCGTAGTCAATTGTCCCGTGAGGAAATCTAAGGCGAATGTATCCGGGTAGCGTTGCTGTACTATAGGGTGTAGGGTATATGTAACGCTGCCATTGGTTCCTTGATCATGATCGGCAGCTGTGAGCATCGCAACTAAACTATCAGGAGAGGAACTTTCGGATAAACTAACGTTGATATAAAATTGTGAAAATTCCGGTGCTTCGTCATTTTCATCCAAAATAATAACCTTTAATTGGGTATGCGCCCACTTTGGATTTGGCCCACCATCCCTAGCAGATATATTCAATTCCACGACACCCTGTATCTCCCTATCCAATACATCCCTCGTTGTAATTAAACCTGATTCCGAATTGATTTCAAACCACTGTCTCTCGTTTCCACTCACAATGGCGTAGAATATCTGTGCGTTCACACCAGTATCTTCATCGGTCGCTGTAATTCCTGCCACGTATGTTCCTGGAGGGGCTAACTCACTTAGCACAGCTGAATATTCACTTTTCTCAAACACAGGCTCGTGGTCGTTCACATCATTTACGTGGATAATTAAGAAGGCCGTAGCTGTACGTGGTGGTGACCCTTTGTCCGTTGCCACAATTGTTAAATTATATTTGCCGATTTCCTCGCGATCTAACACTCCGTTTACGCGCACAATATCGAAATTTGGGGTATAATCCAAACGGAAGTGATTGAGTTCGTTGCCAGAAACTATTCGTACACTTGTCTCACCATTTAAACCTTCGTCCGTGTCAATAACTGATACTGCAGCAACTACAGAGCCATTTCCAGCATTTTCGTCCACGGTAGCAAAACCAGCTGTCGGAGGAAAGTACCGAAAGCGTATGATGGGGTCGTGATCATTGGCATCAACTAGGCTGACCGTAACATAGGTTCTACCATCTTGGCGTGGTGCACCATGATCCCTTGCAAACACGGTGAAAACACAACTCTTCGGGCAATTGCTACTGGGTTTTAGGGATTGGCAATTCTGTTGGGGGCAGTCTAGTATCTCAGTTGTGGATATTATTCCAGTTTCGGGGTCAACTGTAAATTGGCGTTCGGTATCGGCTAAGTAATAAGTGATTTTTGCATTGTCTCCTAAGTCAATATCGGTGGCCATCACTTGCAAGACTGTAGTTCCTGGTGGAACACTTTCATTAAGGGAAACTGTATAGTCACTATGATCGAAAATTGGTGGATTGTCATTCACATCGAGTATTGTAACGTTGACTTGTAAATATCCAAATTTTGGTGGAATACCCCCGTCCCTCGCTGATATATTGAGAATGTAAAATCCTTGAACTTCCCTATCTAATTTCCCGGTCGTTTCTAGATGTAAATAAGAGGTTTCACCTGTTGGATTTCCCGTTACGATTAATTTGAATTTATCGTCTTTATTCCCAGCGATTATCCTGTAATCCTCTGACACCCCGTTGATACCCTCGTCCTTGTCGGTTGCTGCATCTAAAAGAAGGCGTGTACCTTCAGCTGCACTTTCGGAAAATGAAACAGCGATGACTGGTTCGGGAAATTCAGGAGGATTGTCGTTGATGTCGATCACCACAATTCTAACTTCGATAGGATAAGTCGGTTGACTCGATAGTACTACAAGGTCGTACCGATTGTTCTGTAACGTTTCCCGATCGAGTATAGCGTTAGTTTTAATTTCCCCTGTATTAGGATCCAATGAGAATTCAGCAGGGGCTTCGTTGAAACGGTAAGTGAATCCAAATTTGGTCGGAATTCTTCCGACGATGGTACCGCGCGGTTGTCCTTCGGGTATCTCGAGGGTGACGCGCGTATCGACGGCGCGAGATTGCATTTGCGTGGTGTAGCCACCGTAGTGGTTGTCGGAGGCGCGTTTCCTTCCCGGACCCGGGCCGGGACCCTGCGCGCCCACTAACAAGAGCATTCCGACGATTAGAATACACCGCATGGCGAATGCTGCGTGACAACGCAATTCCGGGTTCGTCGCCTAATTGACCGTCGATATCTCTCCGTTGCTTTGCTCTTTTTTTCAGTACATAACCGCGACAAGTGTACCTATCTGGTTGTTAGATGCTGCGGCGGTGGTATTCTAACATTCCTGAGGGCCCCTTGCCCCGTGCTGGGCTAATCGAGGCGTCCTTCTTCAGCTCGCGCGATCCGAAGAGATCGCTGCCGCTTCACTCAAACTGGTATGCAATATGGCCGGTTCCACTCTGCGCTGCGCTCCTCTGTCTTTATCTTTTCTCACTGAAGATGTACGTGCGAGAATATACAGCAGTTAAAACGAAGAAAACGACGGATACACGCAGTATTTTGAACTTTTTAAGTCAACCACTAAAAATCTACACGCACTACACGAGTAACAACAAACAATAATCCGTGTTAAAGAGTAAAATTCATAATACGTTGCCTATTCTTCACTCACAACAATCCTTTCGTCTTTATCACAATTATCGCGCGCGCGAACGAATCATTTCTTCCGGAAAAAAAGTCTTTCATCAGTGTGTAAGCACCGCACTCACAACTACTACTATACAAATAATAAACAGGTTATGATCTGACCGTGAGGTAGATCTAACGTTCAACGCGCCCGTCTCCGAACTGAACTGCGGGCTCCGTCCGCGCGACCGCTCTCCGTGTCTTCTGTTGGGAGGAGTTGCGGTGTCCGCAGTCCAATGGTGAGTTGGCCGCGTTGCCAAGTCGCCCGCCGAAGAGAGCGACGTAGGCCCTCGCCGAGTTATCCCAACTAAACATAAACAATATTTATGACGATGTCAGATGGAGCGGGTTCGAGTCATAAATCTATTGTGAGGTTTTTTCTCTTACTTTTTCTTGTATGTATGTATTATAGGTATGTATAAGGACGCATCATGTGCACGTACATATATAAATATATAATTTTTAATAGTTGAGCTAAATAATTACAAAAAATTTATGAGGAACACTCTCGAGATGTATATATAAGTTACAGATATTTCTTTTTTTTTTTCTTTTTCGTCTTCTACACGATATTCTCCTTTTCGTTATACATATGCATAAAAGGGTTCCCATATACTTTACAGCGCGACTAAAAAAAGATATTTAGATTATTCGAGTCGTTAGGAGCACTTGATTAATTTTACTAATTAACTAATGCCCCCTTTCTAGTACTAATTAAATAATATTTAATTCTACAAACAATTAATTTTGTTTATTCAAATTTTTTTTTTGATACATTATTATCACTTGACCTCACACCAACTAATTAATACCTCAATTACCCAAGATTATTAAACATGTTTTTAAATTGCAGTAATCCGTTAATAAAAAACATTGTATGGCCAATTCAACTATGAGTCTCACTAATTGATACATGTAAGTGTTTATTTATCGTTTTTAAAGTCAAATATGCCGAGACTCGCATAGGCAAAAGAACAAGACTGGCAACAAAAATTAGAAGATTTATTTGATATTGCTCATTGTGATGCTTTAAATATTATGACTGTAGAAGAGGGCAAACAGTTTTTATTAGCACAGCGACAAAAATGGCGCCAAGGTTTAATTAGTTCAGTAGACAGAAAAAGTTTACACAAAAGTAATAAAATAAAAGAGAAAGAAGACCTTCAAAAATTATGTATGAAAACATACATAAATATCTCGGCTTTAGCATAAAAGTGCTCTTTTTCTTCTTTGTCGTTTCTTTCGTCATCATCTTCCGCCACCGGTAAAGAAGCAACTGCATCTGAATGCGAAGTCCTATCAGAATCTTCAAAAACGCAACAACCCCAAAAGCGAGCTCGATAAGATATTATTAACAGCCAATTAGCTTCTAGTCTTGATGTCTCTAGATTGAGTGACAGAAAAGCAACTATGGTCGTGACATCTACTTTGAAAAGTGCAGGATGTGATCTATCAGAGTTTAATGTCAATAGATCTTCCATTCGTCAGCATTGTGTGAAAAATCGAAAAGTAATAGTCTCTCAAAAGCGAATCCAAACCTAATTTGCAATTAACAATTCATTGGGATGGCAATCTAATAGACGAAAACTGTAGATCGGCTGCCAATTTCGGTACAGGACATGGGGTTGATCAACTTCTAGCCATTCCAAAATTGGAACGTGAAACAAGTGAAGCATGTACGTCAGATGTCTACGAAACATTAAATTCATTGAATTTGAGCGATGAGGTAAATTATTTAGACACAATTGTTGTAAACACCGGTTTAAGAAATGGAGTATGCGTTATTTTTGGAACGAAAAATGGAGAAAGATATGCTTTGGCTTGCTTGTCGTCGCCACATAATGGAAATTATGTTGTCAACTGTAGTGTATCAATTTCTCGCTCAGCCTAGTAGCCCTGATATACAATTATTTAAAAGGTTTAAGAAAAATTGGGATAAAATTGACCAAAGCGACTACAAAACAATAACTTATAACGCCGAGTCAAACATCCTTGTAGAAGTGGCCGCAGACAGGATTTCTTTTGCGGAAAAACAACTACAAGTACATCAACCAGGGAACTGTTGAATCTCACGATCATTTCCTTAGGAGGAATTCCCGAACACGGTGGTTCATTTAGGAGACCTGCTGGTCTATACCGAGCTAGGTGGATGGCAAGGGTCTTCTACTGCTTGAAATTTTTCCTATTTAAACATCAGTTTAAACTAATAAAAAGGGATGAGAAAGCTGTGAGAGAAACATGCATTTTTACAGTGATGATATATATAAAATATTGGTTTGAAGTCTCTGCCGGATGGTCAGCACCAAGAAACGACTTACAATTATTGAAAGACCTTACAGCCTTTGAAAGAATTAACTAAGAAATGGCTACTGTTGCCCTGAAAGAAACACCCGGCCATTTGTGATATTTGTCTGGTTGAGCTGGTTTCTTTTGCATTTTTCGACGACGAACTTTCAGTTCAACATAAGAAGAAAATGGTAGGCGCACTAAAAATCGAAGGCATAGAAGATTGTAAAAAAAACATTGATGTCAAACACATCCACGAAAAAAATATTGAAAACTTGGTGAGTAGAAACTCCTTACGATTCTTTCAGATCCTAGGCATCTGATCAATTTTTTTTGAATAAGGTTGAGGAAACATGAAACGATGACGCTGATTTTGTGGCTCCAAAAAAAATCGTTCGTTCTATACGAGTAGTGAATGATTAGCTGAGCGTGGAGTTGCTTCCATGGAAGAATATAATAAATTGATTACAACCAATGAAGAACAAAAGCAATATTTGCTTTGTTGATGAAAGAGTATAGGAAAAAATACTCCAATACTAACAAATATAATAATAAATGGTTTAAATATTTCAATAATATATCTTAATTTGTAATAATAACAATAATTTTGGATTCTGCAAATGTAGACATTTTGAGTTTTTATTTAAAATTCAAACCTTGGTAGCAACCCTTAAATATTCCTTAGAAATTTTGGAAAAAATACTGAAATAGTTTCACAAGGTATATAATCACAGTAGGTGGTGCCCCGTGAAATTAATGAAAAAAATAGTCAAATCCAAAGGTCGCGAATGTCAAATCCGCGAATGCTGAGGGATTACTGTATATCCATATTATGCCATTTAAATTGTGGATTGGCTTCAGTAATTCCTTAATGATTTCTTTTTCAGGAAATACCGTTCCAAATATCAATAATTTCTTATGTATAATAGCCGTTGCATAAATCTTACTTCTCCCTCTCTGGCATGGCCAAGGTTCTAACCCTGATCATTTCTTCTTTCCATTAATAACTTACCTACACTTAAAATACTATTTGTGTAAAATTACTGTATTTATAAATGCAGTAATTTCCTTTTTCAATTTACTAACTAAATTCTCGTATTTTCCTCTTTGCGTTCTTTCAGGAAGACTTTCACTGTTTTTCTACTGAAATTTTGTAGTGTGTCTATTGGGCAGGTTCTGTAAATTTAAAAGCGCCTAGTTTATAAATTGGTATCGCAACAAAACATCGAGCGCGCACACATAGAGGACCATCTCATAGGATTTCTTTGGTTTTAGATTTAAACAAGAATTTTGATAGTCAAGTTCGTAAATACAGGGTTAACTTTTGAGCAGTCAGCGTACTAGACTTCACCCTGGGATTGCGCCGTTCAGACTTTACATGTAGTCTATCTTAATTTCTAATATTCATTATTTCTAGTAATCCTTGTATTGTAAAGGAGAAAAGTGTGGCAATAAAGACATATATTATTATTGTTAATACTTTTTTATTAATAATTTCAGGAAGGAAGGTTTTCAACTAAGTATTTACATATAAAATATATATGAGTTTTACAAACAATAAAATAAACTCAATATTTAGCGTTTTACAACTTGCATTGCTTTCCAAGAAAATATTTAACAGCGGATACACATATACCTACACTTTCAATATATTTTTTCGAGGTGTACCCGGCACTTCATTATATAAATCACATGATACTTTAAGAAATACTATTGTCAATTAAATATTTACATATAAAATATATATGAGTTTTACAAACAATAAAATAAACCCAATATTTAGCGTTTTACAACTTGCATTGCTTTCCAAGAAAATATTTAACAGCGGATACACATATACCTACACTTTC
>JARFOC010048928.1:0-21016 GCA_031763485.1 Osmoderma eremita | reverse complement strand
CGAAAGGTGAACCCACCAAATGAGGTTATTTGAAAGACTGTAACGCAAGAAAAAAATTAAGATACCGCACAAATACCAACAAATATGTCACAAAGTAGCCCCACTTTACGGTACCCCTGTATGCTTGTACCACAGTAGTGTATTAAGGAAAACGGGGGAGGAATTCCGTTGCTGCTGTCGGTGTTGCCTGCATTGCTCCTGTTATTCCCAAACACGCACTCTTCTGTATCTTGTTGAGTTTCGTTTGATGTTGCACCTTTGTCCAACACCAAGGATGTGTAAGATAGCAACCATCCGTTTTAGTTACAAATCCTTATTTCTAAGAATCTCTGAAAATGTCTTATACCATCTCTACCCCTTACCTCTTACCATTATTAAAGTTAACTAAACCATGGCGACGGTAACTGAAGCATATTCAATATGTGTAACAAACAAGGTATAGTACCTGATTTAATCATGTGTTCTTGAAGTTCAGTTTGTTTTGATAGTTATAATGCTGTGAAATTAAGTTCGACAAGCACAATTAAAGAGATGGCTAAATCTACTCAATGATTTCCTTGTATTGTTAATTAAATACAAAATTAAGAGAACTAGAATGAAATTCTACTAGGATGTGTTCAGGTATACAACCACTAGAATTCATACGAATATGGCATATGATTCACTGTGAAAAATGCGTGTGTGAAAAATAGATTACTTATTGTAATACAGATAAAGGGTTTGCTTTATATCTGTCAATCGATTGTCTTTTTTCCATTGTCGCTAGCATAATTCAGTAATAACTGATTATGGGAAATGTAGTTTTTTTAACAAATTTTGGGGTAATTATCTGGCATTTTTATTAGGAAAATATTTATTTCGGTACAAATTTATAAATCAGGATCGAATCACAGATATACGCAGAAAAATTGTCAGAATGTTCTTTAACTAAGGACGAAGAATTCGGCAAGCACTTTCAATAATTTAATTTTGGGAATTGTATTAAAAAAAGTGCGTAAAACAAAAGATGTATGTTACTATACGCTTATAACCATTCTTTTATTTCACTTTACTGCGGCAGTGCAAGGCGCTTTATTACAAAAAAAATACGTATTGAGTCTACATTTACTAAAGAGCAAAGTTTTAGTTTCAATGGACAAGTGCAGTTTAATGATTAAACATTTTACAGAATAAAAGCGACGTGAGTTAAAGGTTCCAAGCTCAATCGAGTACACGTGTGAACGGTGAAACTTCTTTGTTTACGAAACTCATATTGGTAACAAAGCTGGGGAGAATGTTTTAATTAATAATAACGGTACCAAAGCTGTGTAAACAAAGCCTTGCCGCTTGGAACACAGTCTAACCGATACAGACCATGTGAAACCGACGCCAATCCAGACTATTATACAGAATCACTGGCTTCCTTATATTTTTCTCTTGGTTATAAAGTCATTATTGATATACCACATCGAAAAATCGACACCTTTGTTCTATTTTTTTGAATATAAATTATTCGTTTGTATGGACTTCAAGTAATAATAATAATAATTAGCCTGGATGACACAGGTGTATGGGTTTTGTCAAAAAAGAGTAAAATATTAATTGAAATATTCGTTTAAACTATAAATAACTTTATCAGTCAAATAAGATATCAACATATCTTTGAAATTTTTTACATGTTCACATTTAGTTAAATTTGGTGGCAGAGAGTTAAATAATTTTAAACCCATACAATTTGGAGACAATTTACTAACTTCCAGTCTACGAAAAGAAAGCCTAAACTGATTCCCAGTCCTCACACTGTATCCATGAATTTCACTCTTCACAAACTTTGCCCTGTTCAAAAACGTATATACACATAGTTCGAAAATGTACAAGCCCGGCAATGGCAACATTTGAAATTCTCGAAAGCGCTCCCTGCAACTATAGGTACTGCATTCATTTGCGATAATTCTTGCAATTTGTTTCTGCACCACAAAAATAGCATATGCGGCAGACGATTCTCCCCAAAAACTAACGCCATATCGCAGTCTACTCTCAACCTAGGCATAATACGTAGTTATCAACTGCTTTCTTGTTAGTACATATTTTAAATTAAGACATAGGTACATTAAGGAATTGAGTTTAGAAAGTAAATACTCACTATGGTTTTTCCAAATATAGGCCTAAAAATGTAGTACTATCCGTAGATGATATCATTTCATTTAATAAGAGTTTATGTTCTCTCAACCACTGATTAAGCCTGCGAAGAAAATAATTACATCTATATTCTAGAGTTTCTTTTACTTCATCCGATACAACAGAAATGTCATCAGCATACAAGTTTATATGACTGAGATTGTCCAAAACGTTTTTTTCAATGTCATTAATATATAACAAAGATAGAACAGGACCTAAGACCGAACCCTGAAGTACTGTTGAGACTAATATAATTGATTGGTTTTATAACTCCTTCAAAATTTTAATTCAATGACACAATCTGCTTCCGATCACTTAGAAAAACAATATCCACTGCAATGCAATCCCCGTGACACCAATTTCCTCAACAAAATGGCATGATTGACGCAATCGAATGTTCTGCTGAGATCACAGAGGATCGCAACAGGGCAGTCGCCCCCGTCCAGGTAATTTACTATATTTTGGTAGAATGAATCAATAGCAGTAAGCGTTGACTTTTTACGAACAAATCCATGCTGATTACAAGTTATAATGTTGTAGTAAACGCAGCAGAAAAGCATAGTCAAGGACTTTTGAAAGCACAGAAGAAAGAGCCACCGGGTGATAATTCTTCACATTCCGACAATCACTACGTTTATATATGGGGATTATTTTACTTAATTTCAAACAGTCTAGAAATACGGCATTAATAAATAACAGATTTATCAAATGCTGATACGGACGAGCAATATCATTTTCAATAAAACTGCAGGTATCTTATGAAATCCCGATAACCAATTAGATTTAGAATAGACGTAACCTCATTCAGGTCAAGTGGGAATAAGAAAACTGATGATTGTATATTGCCTATTGTGTTATTGATGTTAGATTGAACTAAATCTGAGAATTTTGAAACAATATTTTTAGGAGTGTCAATAAAAGACATTAAAAAGATTAACAGACATTTCTGAGTTACATTATTATTTATTAAATTAATATTTCTAAAATTACGTGTTTTACCAGATGAAATACCTACTGTACGCCAAACCTCCTTACATGGATTAGCGGAATTCATTATTTATACTCTTTTTGCATTGTATGTTAAGTCAATATGTTTCTATTTTTCTTCCCTATAAAGAAATTCCATGTCAGATTGTCTATGTTTAAGATAAAATAATTTCTTTAGATTGCACTAGAATTTTTAATATCAGCATCTTACAATTAGATTTGTTATTATAAAGAAAAGACTTGAGAGGAATAATAAATGTTCAGCCAAAGCAGCCAACAATTTGAAAAATTAGCATCAGTAATACTACAAACGGACTGTTAATCAATCAAGTGTATGTATCTCGCATGTATCAATCGATTTGGTAAAATTTTATTCCAACGTTATGTAATTTACCTAATTTATGCAATCCGCGGAATATTATAATCAGAAGCGGTTATTGCGTAAAAAGTGAAATATTTTTTTTTAACATAAAGAAAGTAAGTTTATGAAATAATTATTAGATAAAGTCTATAAAATTGTATGTCAACATTTATTATTAGAAAACATACGCATATACTATATGAAAATATGTATTCCATAAATTTGATTCTCCGCAACAAGGTATAGCGTTTGTGTTGCTTTCTCCCCACCTTTTACACTACAATGCAGACGCGCAGGCTTCTTCGTTCATCGATTGAATCCCTTCTCCTCTATCGTTTTGACAACATTATCTGAAAATAGCATCGTTTTAATACACCCTCTTTTCATACATGGAAAAGTATTTTCATAGAATTACACGTTTTAAATGATTCGACTATTCATATTAAAAAAAACTAAAAATGAATCTTTCAATAATAAGAAAGACGTTTGAGCACAGAAATTTTAAAAATATACCATATAATTTAAAGTTTTACTCAAGTCTAAAAGTTTGATTTTTCATTACACAATAGACGGGCATTACAAATGTATGTATATTACTTTAAAAGAAGCTGGACATCTCACTGACATACTTGCCTTGCCTATTTTTCGGCTTAGCATATAACATAATTAGTTTGTAGATACCAGTAGGACAGTACTAGCTACTAGCTACGATTGGTTGTTTAAAAACAAAAGCACGAGAACCAAAGCGATAGATTCTTTAACCGGTTAGTCAAACGATACTGCAGTACGCTGCGGTGCTACTTTACTTGCAATCAATATTTTCATTGAAATGAGTCTTACTTTTCCTGTGATTAAAGTTTAGGAGTTCATTTTGCGTGTCTATACTTTCTTTGTATGCATCTGCGTCAAGTTGTATTTTGTTGTTAGAAGTACCATTTCCTATATGACCACTTAAATAAATTCAACCACTACTATTTTGTAAGATACTCATACACACATCAAAATAATCTGGGGGACAAGCAAGGAAATGCAATTCTGCTCCACATAGGTGAATAATTATTTGTTGTATGTGAAGGTATAAGTCGACCATCATTACTTGTTTACTTTTAGAAACAATTAAGAATACTTAATGAAAAATGTCTGTTTATTTAGGAATAATTTTCAGAATTAATAAAGTATTACAAAACTTATGTAAAAAATAATAATAACAATTAAGAACATTTGACAATGAGTGCAATGTCTGTTCCCTGTGGAACCTCCACGATTGTTGACTACCTTTCTGCACCTGTTTGGCATACTCATAATCAAGTGGTCTAGCTCTTGTTAATCGATGGCATTCCACTATTCTACAAGACACTGATACAATTATTGTTTTGTTTCAAAGACTAGATTTTGGCGCAATATGCTTTTTTGCGGCAAATCCCATACGTGTTCTATGGAATTTAAACCCGGTGATTGCACTGGCCATGGCAAAACATTAATTTTGTGGTTTTGAAGAAATGCATGAATGATACCTGGAGTATGCGGACGCGCATTATCGTGCATGAGTTGAAAATTTTCACCAATTCTTGCAGCTTATGGTAGCACAACGTTTTGAAGGATAATGTTCTGAGTCAATGGTGTTTAAATATTGATCCAAGAGAACGAGGTCAGTTTTTCCGCCAAGAGATATTCTACTCAATACCCTTACACTACTTCCTTGGAAGCTGTGAACAGTTTGCGATGTAGCTAATCGTTCTGTATTTCCGGGCATCTCCATACTGTCGTTCTTCTTGTATCTGGCCGCAAACCAAACTGGGATTTTGTTAGAAAACAAAACAGGCCCCCAGGTTTGTTGATCCCAATTTAAGTGTTGCTGCGCCCATTCCAATCTTCTTCCGCAATTTCTTCTCGACAAAGCAGGAACTCTCAGAGTACGACGGGTATTATGGAGTCTATTCCTCACTGTTTGATCGCTTATTAACACATCATAAGTATCATAAAGTCGAATCACTAATTCTGTTGCCGTAATGTTGCGGTTTCTTAATGTACAAAGTCTCAAGTATCTGTCATCAACGACAAACGATTGATGACACGTTTTCACGTGTTGAGAGCTCCTGCAACGGCCCTCTGAGCCAAACCACTTTCAAGCATTCCAATAGCTTTTAATTGCGTAAATGATGTCTGTCCATCATCAATTAATGCTAAAGGAACTGGAAAAGAAAATTGATCGCAAAATAAACACAAAATTTCAGGATGACAAATCAATAAATCTTATGTCTTTCTTTTAATTTCCACTGATTTTTCAGTTAATAAGACCTATTGTCACTTAAACTATCGAGACACCAGCAGCAAACTGTATTAACGTTTAAAATGACATTACAAATCTTTGGTTATATATGGCTCGGAAACTGCTAGCAAATAAAGACTTGTCCCCTAGATTATTTTGATGTGTGTATATAATATAATTTCCATAGCCCTGAGTTTAATAAAAATCGTGGGTTCCAAAAAACATTTCGTGCGTAAATAGAACATAAGGGATGTTAGATACGTAAATTCCTTCCTAACACCTTACTGAAATAGAGCTGCAACTAGCATTTATCAACTTGTTTATTATTATAATTTATAAATATAGATATTATGTATATAATTATAATTTATACATTATTTACAAATACAGGTTTTAACGATTGTCGGTGCGGGTTTGCATTTGCCGTGCTTCTGTCTATTTATATAAATAATTTCTTTTAATAAGAAAAAATGTAATGTTATTATAACTATTGTAATTTCTAAATAGTTCCGATTTTATACTCCTACAATTAATTGCTCTTCCATCGCTCCATATTTAATGTTTAGAATCAAATCTGATTTTATACAATGATACAAAATTTTTCTATAATATTAGGTGTTGTTCCTTAAGGTAGTATATGCTGTAAACGAAGTTGTTCATAAACGAAGTAGTTACGTTAGAGCGCAAGGAACATTCTCCGATGTTTGGTGTTAGGAAAGAAAATACCTTCGATCTTGCTCAATATTAAACAGCTCGCCACGATCCCGAATTACGTTAACTTGCTTTAGACATATACTTAACATAGGATAGAACTGTAAAACAAACTAGCCAGGATATTAAATTAACGGCATCCAACCAAAAAAATAGATACATGAAAAGGAAACCTAAATATTTCTAAAAGTGAGAACATAAAGCCATACCTCACAACGTCAAAGAGAATTAAAATAATTAAAGTTGATAATCGTGAATTATGAAAGGCGGCATGACATTTATGAAACTAGGAAAAGTGTACATAGGATTATTTAATTGGGTATTTGAAGAGACCACGTACGCTATTGCAATGGCGACAATTAATTTTCAAAAAGTTAACAATTCTAGAATGATATACCGTATTTTATAATATCAGTAGTTGCTTTCTTATTTTTTTTTATGTTGAAATATAATACTATATTTCAATCATATAATATTATTGCATATTATGCAATTATTATGTTGGTAAAAACCACCTGTCTGATTGGAAGATTTCTACATTATTATTACATACATTTATACATTTTCAACAAAGAAATAGAAACAAATCATGCTTAACCTTCCACAAACTCATATTCTTCTTCTTTGAATGAATCATCTACCTAATAAATGACTAAAGTAACAAAAGTTAACTGCATACAAGTCGGAATATATATTTCAATATATCCAATAATCCAAAAATTTATATTGGCACAATGCACGTGACCACCAGCATGGCGCCAAATTAAAACACTATACTATGTAATACATCAAGGTCAATATGCGTATCAAGCAGGAAAATCAACAGAGACAGCTCTTCACCACTTAGTGGAAAGAGCTGAGTATGCTCTGAAAAACAGGGAGATGCTGTTATCTACCTTCCTAGATATATACCTCTGCAACATCTATCTCCCTAGCATCGAGGAGAAAAGGGATCGTTGAAAAAAAACTGCAGATGGATAGACTGTACGCTAAAAGGGAAATCAGTTTACACGACCACCATGGGGGAAACTTTGTGGCTCGGGTTGAGACCGGATGTCGACAGGGAGGGTTTTTATCCCCACTGCTGTCGAATCTAGTCATGGATAAGTAAACTGGATCAAGAAGTACATAAAACCTTGGGATATGCGAATGATTTTGTCATCCAAACGGAGAGTAAATTTAACAACGTAGTACTAGACAAGATGCCGAACGCACTACAGGTTGTACAAAAATGGATCGTGGAAGGGCGGCTTAAAATAAATCCTAAAACGGCCACAATAGCATTTATAAGAAGGAGGAAGCTGGACGGCCTGCGACCGTCAAGACTAGTGGGTGAAGAAATAAAGTTGATTGGGGAAGTAGAATACCTTGGGGTCATTGTTGACCCAGTGCTTACTTAGCACAGACAGCTTAAAAGGGCCAAAAGGCAGAGATAACACTTATGTTAGCCAGGAGAGTCAATGGAAAACATAGGACCAAGAATGTGGTTACACCCATGATTACTTATGGTGGACAAAGGTGCAACAACAAACTGGTAGAACCGAGCTCAGCAAGATACAGAGGCTTGCGTGTTTGGGTATAACAGGAGCAATGCAGACAACGTTGACAGCAGCAATCGAATCCCTTCCAAACCTCCAACCACTTGATGTGGTGATAATGGGGGGGCGGGGATAAGAATGGGATATTCCCGATTGCTAAAATCCCCGAGCAGTAGATATGGAGAATTGGGGCATAATAAAATTAGCAATCATGCGGGAGGGAGTCTATTAGGCATGAAAACAGACCACAGGATTCCCATTTATATATTTAACAGGAATTTCGAGGTGGAAATCACGGATCGGAAAAGCTGGGAAAAAGCAGCATACAGGCACAAGCTCGGGAAGCTGGCATGGTTTACAAACTTGTCAAAGATCGGCATGGATTTGGAGCTGGAATATATAGTGGGGTAGGGGACACGAAAATCACTAGGAAACTACCCCACTGGGAAACTACTCTACTGCGGTATAAGCAGTAGTGTACGCTAGAGTTCATTGCACAATAGGAAACAATAAGAGGGCTTATAGTAACAAGAGGATCTATATTGCAACTCATAGTCAAGTGACACTTAGGGCACTGTGGAACCTTAAAGTGACATCAAGACTGAATCTGCTCGCGGAACGCAATAAAGTTACTTTGTTGGGGGGTGCCTGGGCATTCTGGAATCGTAGATCATGAAAAGCCGATGACCTAGCGAAGATAGGATCATCGTTTTCATACGTGGGCCCAGAACTCAGGGCAGGTCCTGGGAGTGTCTAAAATCACAGTACGAGGGCAGATACGGATATGGGTCCAAAAACAACACAAAGCATATTGGAAACATACAACCAGGCAAAGTCATGGCAAAACCTATTTTAAGGAGCCACCAGAAGAAGGCTGACGAACTGCTAAATCTTAGTAGGAATCACCTTCCTACAGTAATAGGTCTCCTGACAGGAGACTGCGCACTGTAAGGATACCTAGAGAAAATTGGGGTTTACATTAATCTGTGGACTGTGTGAAGGGGCAATAGAGACTGCATACCACATCTTATGTGAATGCAAGGCCCTAGACCCTAGAAGATAAGCAATCTTTGGGAAACCAAGGATGAATCCAGAAGACTATATAGACCAACCTACCAAGGACCTGTACGGATTGGTACAGAGCACAAGAGTTTGGAAATGGGTGATATAGTTCATGGGTACAAAAATGGGAGATAAATACAATAAACCAAGAGGCTGAAGTGCTTACGTCGTATTTACGTCAAACGGCTCCCATAAGGAAGAAAGAAAATGATATCCAAAAAAGTAATTTGAAAAGGTTGCTTAAAATTTAAATTTGAGCATATATTCATTTTTTTAAATATTTTAAAATAAATTACAGGTTTTATATATATTTTTTCTTTTTTAGTACCTCAAATTACGTAAAATCTTCGAATATGATTGACACTGAAACCATTATTTTCAGTTCTCCAATAATTAACATATATCCAACATGATTTCTGTTAGTATCCGGCTCCGTTCAAATTGAAAGTATATAAGTATATGTATTTAAAAATATATAAATATACTTTTGGGATCACACAACACATCTGATTATGTAGCAACAAACATCCCCACGCACAGGCAGCTGTTTCGGGCTACTGAACCTCATCAGTGTACGATGGAGGAATGCCTGTTGCCCGTATGCCTGTACCCCGTATCGTCAACTTCACGTTAGAATGACTCCTTCGTAAAATTCCAGAGACATCTAACGCCTAGCAACGGACTTATGGCGTCAATAGCTATCTGTGCGTGAGGATGTTTGTTGCTACACAATTAGATGTGTTGTGTGGCAATTACTGTTGCAATGGACTGTATCTAATAGCAATACATAAACTATAACAAACTGTACGAGAATTTTTATTCTAAACTACCAAACAGACATTATTTTTATTTATTATGATGCATATTTTTCAATAATCGTAAAACCATAAAACCAAATATTTTTAAATAACCTTACATTTATTTCATTGAAAAGGTATTCTGAATATTAAGATGTCATTTCCGAAAACCGTTTAAGCACTCTGGCCGTGAAAGCTTTCGCTTTTATCTCACAATCATTAAATATAATGTTTGTTAAGTAGCTTGGAATAAAAGTCTTTATACAGTTTATGTATTGCTACTGGATAAAATCCATTGCAACAATAACTGTTGGAAACCTACTTTTCAGATATAGTTATGTTAGCTAAGGGAGAACTGATACAAAAACGGTATCAGTATGAATCATATTAAAAATTTATTTTCAACTACTAAAAAGAAATATGTAATTTATTCAAAAAATATTTTAGAGAAATGAGGTTTTTATTTCTTTAATATAAATATTTTTAAACAAAATTGTACAGGCTCGAAATTAGATTCTAATTTCAAATAACTTTTTAGATATAATGTCATCTAACCTCAAATTTTGATATTTCATATTACAGGTTTTTAATTTGCCATGTCATTGGTCTACGTGGGATGTGCTAAAACAATTTTTTGAGTTATTAGACATGCTAAATCCTCCCTCCCCCCTTTTTTCTATCATATCTTAAAAATAAAAGAAAACCTCATGTGTTGCGAACTTATGCTGGTCACTGTATACTTATTATTAAGTATTTCTGGTAATAGTCAAATGCAGTTTAATAAAGGGATTTTCTTATCTAAATATGTACGAATGCTAACCTAATGAGGAATATATTCCTTAATACCGGAATTATCTATTCCACTCAGGTTTTATACAGTACCTATACAACGAAGGGTGATTTTTCAGTGATTGTTATCGATATTAAGCATTATGTAAAACAGTTAATTTTCTGTACAAAAGAAATAGTGTGCATTTCTTCTATGTGCACGCTTCGTTGATTACCAACGAACGTTGGGTGTAGACGGGAAACCAAACGACGGCATGGGAAACAAACCAACCTTCCTTTTCCATAATTAAGTAATTAGAATATTCATTATAAAATATTAGCATATCTCAATACACAGTGTGTCCCCAAACATTTACCTTGATCTATGAAATACAAATCGTAAAAATTTCAGATTTCTTGTAACTAGGAATCTAAGAATAAAATAAACTGCCATAAAAAATAATCATGGAAAAATTAAAGTCGCCTAAAATTCTTCTATTAAATTTGGGCGGGACTAATTACGCTGCTTATACGGGTATGGTGTACATAAACAGACTGTCCCATTTAGTGTGCTCACCATTGGAATCTTGTAAACGGTAGAATGTGATTCAATAGGACAAAATGTGCATGATGTCGTGGTCTTCTATGTTAAATAAATGAAAATCTGTCAAAAAAAGTTGCATCAACGTGTCGATAAAAATCGACAACATAAATTTGTCGTAGCTCATTTAATGTAAAAGATACCGAAATAATATTTCGATATTATAGGCACATTTTTATGTAAAATTCAAACATGATCTTCCAATGTAGAGTACAGTCATAGTTACCTACGATTGGTACTCAAAATAAGAAAGTTTGTGTAGATAGATAGTGTTTATTGCAGTGACCAGTGGTATAGAAACTGGTAATTACAAACATGGAATATATTAAAAAGATATTGTTGAAATAGTTAAATTATAAATTAATGTTAATTATTTAAAATGATTAATGTAAACATGTGCAGTTCAAGAATCAAGAAAGGTTGACACAATGGATAAATTATAAGATTAAAAACGAAAGAACTTAGAGTTAACTTGAAACTTGAAACTAATAAAATAAAATATGCAAAAGAAGTTAATTAAACTAATTGAATAAACGCTACTAATTAATAATAACTGATAATAGTCACTAGAGTCATAGTACCAGTAAACCAAATTTCATCCAACAAAGTTAATATCCAAAATCCGGGCATTGTCTCTCGATAACAAAAGTTGTTGAGTGAAAACTAAATTCAAATATTTTTTAAATCTCTACACGTATGTGAGTCGTATCTAAGCTCTCTTGACAAATCATTGTATATTTTCCCAATGTAACATAATCCTGATCACGAGTAGATTACTGGGACTACTCGCGTTTGTCGTAATTTATTTGAGATTGCCGTGAACATAGCGAGCAGCAGCTATGTTGTCAGCGGTTCTTGCTAACAGGAATCCATAACTGAAATGTGAAATAAGGTATGCAAAATATATGGTTTGAGTGTATTAATGCCACAAGTTAGTTTCTAAGTACAAATAAAGATCTATTTAAGGTAGAGATTATATTATTTACGTGCGAATGCCAGCTCAGTAGTTAATCCATCGTTAATTCCAACTGTCAGCACTCAAATAGTAAAATTGTTGTTTTTTCTGGGTTCGGTTTTAATTTACTTCACGTAACTAATGATTGTTTTAGAGTTACATATATATTCACTTCTGTCACAACAACAGTCGTCTGCATACAGAGTGACACCAACAGCAGCCGGGAGATCGTTGATGTAAGTAATAAACAACAAGGCGCCCAATATAGAGCCTTGCGGTACCCCGACGTTACAAGTGACAGTATTCCACCGGTGATGTTTGTAAAAACCATTATTGTGAAAATGTTCAATTTCAACACATTGTTTGTGTTGACTCAAATATAATTGAAACAATTGATAGGCTTTGTCTCTAACCCCACAGGTCTCTAGTTTGCCTAATAAAATACGATGATCTACGAAGTCGAAGGCTTTACTGAGATCACACATAATACAAGCCAAAGATTTTTCAAATTTTTCTAAATTGTACAGATACAATCCGTAATGTTAACTATTGCTGTATCTGTTGATTTATTGGAGTTGAAGGCATGTTGATGGTGAGAGAATAGATATTTTTTATTAAATAACAAGTTGATTTTCTGAAATTATTTAAAATATTTTGGATAGGTTAGATTAGATAAGATTAGAATGGGGTTGGCCATATGCGCCTATTAGCACTCCTTTATCATAGAAGGCGGTCTCTAATTTTGCCTTCTTAATTAGACCTATAATCTTTGAGAGCAGCACCTTCGAGTAGCTTCCGTGTTTTAGGTTCTCCGATCCTAGCATTAGAACCCTTGTCCCTTGCCCGGACTTCATAATGGCACAGAACATGGGTTCCCTCTTCTTTTAGGCAGAATATGCATCTAGTGCCCTCCACCAGCTCGATGGTGTACATTTAGTCTGCAATGACCAGTCTGTAGTCCTATTATCATCTTGACAGGCGTTCTGTCTTTGCTGAGTAAGACAAACTTTGGATAACGCAGGTGGTATTGAAATAGGTCGATAATTTTGTGACTCAATTTAATCATAGGAATAATTTCAGATATTTTAAATGCAAGTTAGTGAAACAAACAATGTTACCATTTGATACAGTTTAAGTTGGCTACATTTTTAGTGGCATGGTTCACGAAAATTTTTGATCTCTGACTATACTGTACTTCTGACATCAAAATTGTGAATTTGCGTGTTTTATTAAGTTGCTAGATGAGATACACCTGGTGTTTCTGCCCCACTCTACGAGAATACCTTCAAGTATTCAACATATTCCGTAAACTATGAAGGATATAAAACACCTATTTATGGAGTATCATGAGGCTGTAGTGGTCTAGTGGGTTGGGGACTATAATTGTGAAGGTGCCGGGTTCGATTCCCGGTCCTACCTATAACATCACTTGTGCTTTTCGACACTAGCTCGACTCAGGCTGTAAATATGAGTACCAGGAATTCGGGGATAATAATAGCCAGTCGACTCATGTCGCAGTCCCATGGTACCGAATGGGAGTATCATGGAGACTAAAGTATAATAAACACACTGTATCGGATCACTCCTCCGTGACCGAATGAGGTTGACGGTCATACATTTGACGATGGGGATCCACGTATTCCCGGAACAAGTGTCCCAAATTATTTAATCTATTGTGCGGGAGGAGTGATCAGATAGAGCGTTTAATATAGAATTTTACTAGAATCAAAAAAATACCTTTTATTGCCTGGGTACTAGAAAATGATAGTGGGTAGTCGTCAACTAGAGATTGACTAGAATTGGCAGATATTAGGAAATATTCCAATAAAGTTTTCATTTTGATATAATTGTAGCAGAAAAGAAGTACAATGTTTAATTTGTCGTTGTAAGTCGAACCTATTATATCCTGTTGATGTTTGATAGGATGTTAGAGTGTATATACATTATAATCTAAATTACTATTACAAAAAATACATATTGCTTTTGTAGATCTTAAGCAAATATACCTGTTACATTTTTTGTGTAACAATAACTATAAATATACCAGGGATATCCGGTTACTAAGGTACATTTGTGACAGACTACTTTATTTACAGAAATCAAACATACACAAAGTAAAAGCGTGAACTGTTAGCTACTTTTTAACATAATCGCAGCCAACGTTAAGGCACTTATCCCAGCGAGGCACCTCTTCGTAAAAGGTACGATCCAAATTTGTAAAATACTGCCGTACTTTCTCTTGAACTTCGTCGTCGTCTTCAAACCTTTTACCCGACAAATGAGCTTTCAACGGTCCAAACAAATGAAGATCGGAAGGAACCATGTCAGGATTCTCATCCGTTTTCGTTCTTGACGGTTTTTTCGCGCACGGGGATCATCGGTCAGAGCTGTGCGTCCACTTTTCAACTAACTTGTTTCCGACTCATAACGCCTTAAGTAGTAAGTCTTATGAATTTCGGTAGGTGTTTCATTATTTGCATGCAAAATGAATGATGAATGACCGATCGCACTTTAAACTTGGAGTATGTTTCGATCGGAACTGACATTGTGCGGCTGTTACTACACACGGTGTACTGAATCTAAGGCAACGACAATAGCCACCTATGCAGTACATATGCATATCTAAAATGCGTGCAAGTTTCAACCTGATTGGAGTGACGTAGGCGGTGTGTCGTGCAAATGTACCTTAGTAACCGGACGTCCCTCGTATTATACAAACAGGCATCATATGATTTTGAATACCAATTATTTTTTGGCAAATAAGGAATCCGTGAAACCAAAGCTACTACAAATTTTAGTAATGTTAAGGTTCTGCTTTTCTTGCGGAAGTTACACCGACACACTTTGATGCTTTGAAAAGCAGATGCATAAGATTACTTTTCTATAAAATGATACCAAAAATGGGGTAATTAGATAAATAGTGCCTTATTATTGTTTGTATTAACAGGATTTTCGTCGGTAATTGCCGGATTCCCAAGATATTCTGTTATTGGCGATCGTCGACATGGGGTTTATAATCTTAAAGTTACAAATGCTTCCCTGGAGGATGATGCCGAATATCAGTGCCAAGTAGGACCAGCCCGAATGCACAAGGCCATCAGAGCTAATGCCAGACTGAATGTCATCTGTAAGTACATACATTATCATAAATACATCATTATGTTACGCATTATAACGTATTTTACAGTACAATAATTTTATTGTAGTCTATTGTACTGTACGGTAATATCAACAAATTCGTTTATTATTTTTATTATTGTTACACACAATAATATTGCATTTTGTAATCTTTAGTCATATTGTAATTATGTCGCGCACGCAAAGAAATATCGTTGTATTTCCATCTGAGAGAATGTTACATACCATTGCAAAAACCATTTAGGTTTGATCACACAACATTTTATTACATTGAAAGCACCCCGAGTCATTAATATTATTGCTAAATAATACTAATTATTAAATTGGTAACAGCGCCCAAGATATCTTGGAAATATTGAAATTTAACTTATTTATGTTTTTTGCCTTTGTTATATTCCCCATACAGTAGCTGATAACTTTCTTGGCCGTAATCACTCTAAATGAGACTGCCTTACAACGAAATTTCTAGAAAAAAGTATTTAGTGGGTTGTACGTTTTTTTGTTAATTGTGCCATCATGACCTACACTTTCACGGTGCTAATTTCATTTAAAATAATATATGAATCTACAAAAGGCAGCCACAATGTTTGTAGTTATCTAAAATCAATCATTGCCAGTATAATCTGTTGTATCTACACTATTGACGTGCTGTCAGAATTTTCATATTATTTTTGTAATTCTATGTTCGTTTTAACTTGTATCATTTGTTACTTTTGAGACTAGTTACAAAATTTTTGGCTTTACTCTTTATTTTAATCCTAGATCTTGGTGGTATAAAAGCGAAGATGAAACAGATTTAATTAAATTAAAAGCAAAAGTTAAAATTAAGTTAAATTATGCTGTTACATCAGTATACAAACATCTATTGGTACAATTATGCCGATGCTTCATTCACGTTTTGTAATTGCTTGAAATTAGAGGCAAGCTTAAAATGGTGAAAAGTTGCTACTTTCCAGACCAGTTGCAAAAAAAGTAACACAATTTATAGTTTTATTTTTTTATTTTAATCCTATATCTCGATGGTATAAAAGCAAAGATACAATAGATTTAGTTAAATTAAAAGCAAAAGTTAAAATTAAATTGAATTATGCTGTTACATCAGTATACAAGCTTCTATCGGTATAATTATTTCTATACTTCATTCACGTTTTGTGATAGGTTGAAATTAGAGCTGAGTTTACAATGCTGAAAAGTTGCTACTAGTTGCCGAAAAAAGTACAGAATTTTTTGTTTTATTTTTTATTTTAATCCTATATCTTAATGGCATAAAATGGAAGATGCAATAGATTTAATTAAATTAAAAGCGGAAGTTAAAATTAAATTAAATGTTGCTACATCAGTATACAAACTTTTATCGGTTTAATTATGTCTATACTTCATTCACTAAACATCAGTGTTATTAGCGTACTGTTGTAGTCTGGGTTCGTTATTTGTGTTCTTCTTAGAGCTACACAGACATAGTTACAATTATAACAAGCAATCAGTTCTAAATACGATCTAGTTTCATGATAATTTATAATGCTTCAATGCAGTTTTAATACGGATGAAGGAGTGGAAGCTGGTCCATCTAAAAGCCCCACGGAAAAGATATTCCACGTGAGCAAAAACTTATCGCACATATCGCATGTTCGGTGGTCGTACAATATTACGATTGCCTCCATATCATTGAAACTTAAATCCATTTGAACTTGTTTAGGCCCAAATAAAACATCATTTTGTCACCAATGACAAACAACATTGCACGAGATCAAAACACTCTTGCTTGAAACATTAGATTTCCTGAATTCTGCACGTAGGGAAAATTGTGTTAAATAGGCTATTGAAGACGAAAATAGAATGTGCGAGCTGGGGACATTGCGGAAGATATGATGAAGGACTTAATTATAACGGCGAATACTGGTTTATTATCGAATTCATGGTCTGAATGAGACTTCGATTTGATAAGTAAAGAAATTAATTGTAGGTAACTAATAATCTTGTAAATGATCGTAGTAGCACAGTTGAGTGTCTGACTACAAATCTAAACGTTCTAGATCCGACAATCCATCATTGTGTGTGAAACGACCTACATATTATTATTATTATTATTATTATTATTATTATTATTATTATTATTATTATTATTTGACAAGTTAACCACTTTAAATCCAGTTTCCGACACAACAAGTTTGTTACGAGTTGGTCGAAAGCTCCACAGTGCAGGTGAATCTAACATTCACAATTAGAAATTTGCTATAATACTACCATATAAACATCACGGAGATTATTATGAGGAGCTATTATGAGCATTTGTTACAATATGAAAATAACCACCTATCATTGTGCGTTATGTCTTAAGCACTCGATTTTGTTAGGCCCCAGGCTAAATTAAGGAATGCAGGGGGATCGCCATTGTTTTATGGTAAATCTAACACACCGAACAGCTGCACAACTAGAATGAGTACGCAAATAGGGAAACATCACAAAATACGCCTCACTTTAGTGTAAGTACATATATCAACTTTCCTGTGAAGAATTCGCAGAAAGTCTACAACTTTCGAAGAGCTGATTTCTCCTCGTTGCATGGTGCCATTATGGCAGCTGTCTCATCGGTTCTGAATGCCTGCGTGGAAGTGGATGCCGGTTGTGATATGTTTTATAAGGTGCTTCATAGTTTATTTGATAAATATGTTCCTGTCTACTGCCAAGGTGCTAGATCTAAAAGAATATATCCTGTTTGGTATTCAATGGAAATTATGTATAATATCAAATTAAAACATAGACTGCGTAAGATATATAAACGAATGCGTTCGCAAAATAACCTTGAATGCTCCTAGAGGATTCGTACTCTGGTAAAATAGCATATAAAATAGTCTTATAGACAATATATTTCTAATGAAGAGTCGTCTGTTGCTCGTGACCCCAACAACTTTTGGTCTTTTATCAAATCCCACAAATCCATTTCTAGGATCGATGGGTGATGGATCCACAGTTGGTTGTCAGTGCTTCTTTGTGTGTTCCCGGTTTCAACATCGTTACAGTTTGATGATTCCAAGCTGATTTCAGCTCCATGTATAAATGTCAAGTGTTTAACTGAGCATGATGTGTTCTTTTCTTTTAAAGCGGTAAGAAAATATGCTTGTCTCTGGACATGATTGGTTTCCCAGTTTCCCTTTAAAGGAATGCGCTGGTGTTTTTAGTGGGCCTCTATGTACCATTTTTAATTTAATTTTGAAGACTTGTGCCTTCCCCTCGGTATGAAAACTTGGGAGAATCTGTCCAGCTCACAAAGATGGTGATGTTTCAGTTATTAGCAACAACAGACCAATATCTATTCTGTCTAATGTTAGTAAAATCTTTGAGCTGGCAATCTATACCAATACCTATACCTATCAGGCTGTGGCTAACCAAATCTCTATGTCACAGCATGGCTTTGTGGACAAGAGATCGACCATTACCTGAAAATGACCAAACCTGGAACATGCCCCGTGACGTTATGCCAAAGCAGTTCAGCTTTGTGAAAGAATTTACCATAAAGCTTAGCTGCAAAAGCGAATGGGATAAAGACACCATTCCGAGACTTAAGAGAAATGCCATCAAATGGTACACGGATGGCTCCAAAACGACAAAAAGAACTGAGATAGGGATATATAGGCATAGGACCACATATTGTACCCGAGTATCTTCCAGGCGGAAACATACCCTATTGAAAGATGCGTCCAGTTCAACATTGATAGGAACTATCAAAAGCAAGAGATTAGCATAATGCCTGATAGCCAAGCAACCATCATCTTTTAATGCGGCAAACAATACGCTTGCCTCTGGACATGATCGAATTCCCAGTTTCCTTTTAAATGACTGCTTTGGTGTTTTTTTCATTTAATTTTAAAGATTTCTACCTTCCCCTCTGTATGGAAACTTGCGCGAATATCTATTCTGTCTAATGTTAGTAAAACATTTGAGCTAGCAATCTATAGGTATGTCTATCAGGCTGTGGCTAACCAAATCTATATGTCAGCATGGCACTGTGGACAAGAGATCGACCGTTACTAATTTGGCACACTTTACGCAACTTCGGGCTGGGGTAATGAATTCTTAGGGTTAGGTTGACGTGATTTACGTCGATCTTTCAAAAGCCGTTGATAGCATCCATCATGGGATTTTATTACAGGAACATCGTATGTATGTCTTCAGCGACACACTTCTCAGGCTATTCAAATCCTATATGACCGACCGTGAGTTTTTTGTGTCTTATAATGGCTTCTGCTCCTGCAGGCGGGGTATAAAGTCTGATTTATGCAGGGTTCAATTTTGGGACTATTTCTATTTTTATCAATGATATGCCGTAGTTTGTTGACTGTGATATGCTTATGTTTGCCGATGATGTTAAGATCTTCACAAGTATCTTCTCTTTAACTGACTGCCTGAAACTGCAGGAAAACCTGGTATCTATGCGCAATTGGTGTATGCTAAATCGACTTAATTTAAATATTGGTTCTTACATTTACTAGAAAAAAGAGTCTACTTTTGTTGAAGTATTCGATTGGCCCAGTTATACTCAGGCGTTGCATTAAAGCTAAAGACCTTGGTGTAGTGTTTGACTCTCGGCTCTCATTTGCCAATATTGCAGATACTGTTTCTTCTGCCATGAGGATGATGGGCTTTTTCATGAGAAATAGCAGATCATTTATAAATATTTATTCCTTAAAGACTTTATTATTCTCTTTGGTGCGATAAAAGCTGGAATACGCTGCAATAACATGGTGCCCTTACGACGACGGGAACATTAAACTAATTGAAAATGTACAATGGCGTTTTTTAAAATACTTATGTCTGAAGGAGTGGACACCACAGGGTTTCCTCGGGGTATGTTGTTAGATACCTTCAGCGCTACGCCACTTTAATTGAGGGGTACCAACTTGTGTTTGGCCTTTTTGCATAAATTATTGCATTACCAAATTGACTAAAGAAAGTAAACACCTAGCGATTGATAACTTAATAAGTTATCAATCGCTAATAGCTTAATAAGTTAAAACATGAATTGTTAGCTACTTTTCAACATAGTCGCCGCCAATATTAAGGCACTTATCCCAGCTAGGCACAAGCTTCTGTAAACCATCTTCGTAAAAGGTGCGATCCAAATTGTAAAATACTGCCGTAGTTTCTCTTGAACTTCGTCGTCGTCTGTTACCCAAGAAATGAGCTTTCATCGGCCCAAGCAAATGAAAATCAAAAGGAGTCAGGTCTGGATTCTGAGCCGTTTTCGTTGTTGATGGTTTTTTTTCTTACACCTTCGGGATCATCGTTCAAAGATGTGCGTCCACTTTTGAACTGTTTACACCAAACACTAACTTATCTTCGACTCATAACTTCTCCGTAAGTCTTCCGTTTTTTTTATGAATTTCGGCATGTTTCATTATTTGCATGCAAAAAACGAATGACCGCTCGCACAACAGTATGTTTCGGTTGGAACTGACATTGTGCGGCTGTAACTGCATACGTTGTACTGAACCTAGGCAATGGCAATTGCCACTAATTGAGTACATATGCACATCTAAAATGCGTGCAGGTTTCAACCTGATCGGAACGAAGTAGGCGGTGTGTCGCGTAAACGTAACTTACAAGGGAAGGTAGGCAAATGTGTCTCACCGATTTAAATGAAACTTGGTGGGTTTATAGACCAATCTAGTGTA
>JARFOC010048918.1:6206-21016 GCA_031763485.1 Osmoderma eremita | reverse complement strand
AGGTAATACGTGAGGTTTTCCTAAGCTTTAATTGATTTTATCTCATCTCTATTAAGTCGGGTAAAAATATCCTAGAATTTAAAAGGGTTACTTTTGTCCCCGGTCTCCCCTACTATGGTCCGCAGTAAAGCATCTTAAAAATTAAATAAAAAAAGCGAAAGAATAAACCTATAATAAAGTGTAATTATAACAATTTCCTATTTTTGTTGTAACAAATTAAATCAACATAAAATTTAATTCACATGGTCAATTTAAGAAAGAAAACTTCAATCATCAAAACTCACACGGTAGCTCTAAATGTAAATAAGATGAAAGCTTCATTCTATAATGTTGGAAAACGCATAGAATACGTAAAAAATGTAAACATATGTATGTATAGTGTATACAACATATTAACAAAACTAAACATTCAGTGCAATATCCTGCTTAAAAAAGTCTCGTTGTATCTTAAATATAATTTTAATGAATTTATTTATAATGAATCTTCACAATTAGAGCAGGCTGTCATATATATTGTTATGATCTTTCTCACTACCTCGTTGTGTTTTTGTTGATCTTATATTATCGTTATCGACTTTGTCTGCACTATACGCGACCATTACATACTTTCGCTTTGAACTTATTATCGGTTGCAAATTAAATTATTAAAATGAAGTGTCTCCATCTATTCGATCTATTCGGTTATTCAATAAGGTTGGTCACCGTGCGAGTAACTAGGTGCATTACTAGACGACGAAAAAAGAAAATAAACGAAAACGTCAAGTTAGAATTTTGTACGCGTCAGGCGAGAATTATTAGCGATCAATTTAGACTATATTGAGTAGTGAATTGCACGATCCACAAATATAGAGGAGAGAGATACTGGAGGTTGGAGTTAAGATGAGAGAGATATTGGAGGTTGGAGTTAAGAGGAGAGAGATACTGGAGGTTGCAGCAAGAGGAGAGGGCTGAAGGAGGATTGAAGAGAGAAATGGGTTGGAACACGATACACATAGTCAAAATTCTTGTAGTTCTATTACATAGTAACTGTTTTTCAATATTCTAAATTCATATCAAGATTTCAATATCTGTATATTAAATGTATCAATTCCGATATATGTAGTATTGTCATATTTCAAAAAGTTGCCTGGTTACATCCATCAGATGTAACAAATGAACCCAGCTGTCATGCCAGTATTTCAAAACATATGTGCGTTAATGTCACACTCTGACAAGGTAAGTATCATTTCGTTTTTAAATACTTCCACACTACCGCCACTATATCCCCTCCCACAACACAGCTTTTACACACCTCTCCTGAAGAATAAAAATTTCCGACGAATCGTTATCCAAGGATATGATGTCGCATTGTAGCCTTGATTGTATATCCGCGAAGAAAGATGGCAACACCCACATTTCCGAAAATCGTCTTCAGTCAATAGCAGAAGCATAGTTTGGCCCAGAAATGATGCATCCTCACGCATGGTAAGCATTGCAGCATACCATGCAATTCTAAGTCCATAATTGTAATATTTTAAAGGAAGTATTTCAACGAATTTCCAAGCATTAAATTGTAAGTTACTTTCATTATGCCAATCGGTAAATTCAGCGAGAATGAGTTCTGTAATGCATTGCGTTTGTTCTTTCTCTGTTGACGTGTCATTTGCGAAAAAGGCCTTAGGTCATTTATGTGCAATAAAAATAACAGAGGCTGTAATGTGGATCCTTGTGGAACTCCAAGCTTTATTTGCTCTGCCTCTGACCTTATTTTATGTACATTTTCCTGAAAGGTTCCTCTTGGGTTGGGAGCACCCTCCAGTCGCGTTCCAGGTAATCGATAATTTCTGGAAGAATACAAAAGCCAGAATCCACACAGTACCACTCCAACCACGGTAATGATACTTCTCTAAAGTCCGCAAGTGCTAACTTCCTCAACACTATCTAAAGCTTTCCATAAGTTCATCGGTACCCACTCGGCGAACTCGGCTCGTTTGTATCCTCACCTATTTCTTCCAAAAGCTAAAAGGTGGTTACAGCTGATGAGCAGCCTCTTGTGTATCCATTTTGTGCGTTGTTGAGAATGTCCTGCTTATTTATGAATTTTATCATTCTCCCGAGCAGTATTTTTCTATTGCCTCCAATGAGTTGGATAAGAAGTGATAAATGGTGATAAATGGTGTTTCGGGCTTCTTACCATGACTTCGGCCTATTATAGCCTCCTTCAGGGCACGAGGATTTCAAAATCCTGCATACTGAAACTAGGCAATTAAGTCCGCAATGATGATCTGAATGATTGGTGGAATTTGAGAGAGATCGGTGGTCCCAGATGCTGATACGATATTTATTCATCGCTGTGAGTGCAGTTATATTATGTTGGTAATCCTTTTTTATACCGTCATTATTAAAATATGCTTTTGATTTTCCTCCCCATATTTCCCTCAACATGTCCCATGTAGCTTTGATTTTATTTTGGGCTCTTTTATTCGTTGGATAAAAATTCTTATATAGATCCTTGGAAATTCCGTTATGTAGCAATCTTTCATATATTTTTATTATACTTAACATCTTTATGTCATTTGCATCGTTTGTTACTGTTTCTGTATTTTCATTTGTAGTTTGGCTTAATATTCACACAAACATGTCATAGATCTGGTATAGATGATCTGACAATGCTGAAGTTTCTTCTATATATTCAGAAAAATTCACAAAATTGTTGTCTATTATTGTGCTTGATGTTTTATCTGATGGGCGATCAGTTCATGGTATAAAATTGTGTATCTTCATAACATCTAGGAACCGCTTCCGCGTAGGATTTTCTGGGTTCAGATCTCTACTGAAATCTCCACTAACAAATATTTTGAATCTATCTTTTGTGGTTATTTCTGGTAGTATCTCTTGTACTTTCTGAGATGAATCCTGTCGAAATAGGCAATCTATAATTTATAATTACAATATCCAATTTAGTCACTTCAAATTCTTTGATATTTCGTCCAAGATGCTCTAGCTCCAAGAAGTCAATATTGTCTCTCGAAAAAAGATTTTTGCCAATAGCCGGCACGTACGCTCAAAAATGAAGAATATGAATATGAAATACGTAAATATACCTACGGGATCACAGAACACGTCTGATTGTATAGTTCCAGACGTCCTCACGTACAGACAGCTGTTTCGGACTGCTTATCCCTCATCAGTGCACCTCGGGGGAATGCCTGCCGCTCGTTCAGTACGCCGTATAGTGAACTTCACGTTAGCACATGCCTTTAGAAAAATTTCCAGAGACATCTAACGCCCAGCCGTGGATTGCCTCTGATTAAAATACAAGAACCAACATCCAAATACGACAAACCAAGATACTGGCAAACCAATAAGCGACTACATAGCTATCAAGTCAAAAAATCCCACCGTCTGGCGCCAAAATTCTGTAAAGCATATAATGTTAACTATGCTGTCTAGATCGGTAATTTATACTAACAGATCGTTCACCTTATTTCCAACGCTCTGAATATTTTGGTGTTAAGGTAAACAGGTATACCATTTGGTTGTAGCCATTTCCACTGACCCCGGTCTCCGAAAATTATTATTTTTGTATGGTCGGATTATTGCCTTATTTGGTCACATTTCTTCCATCAAAACATTTTGTTATGCGTATTTTCATTTATGGGAGATACATAACATTGCGTATAGATATTGAAGTATGTCGTTTTCACGAAGAGGTATCCAATTACGATTTTCTACAGTTGCTATCGATCTATTGCTTCTTTTGCCACAAACAGTTTCTCGTTGTTTCCTTCCAGTTCAATGAACTAGTCTTTTTTGGAGATTCCGCGTGGTTTTTTATGCAGTACATCAGTTGACGTATTCTTTGCTCGCAGTTTCATGCTTTTTACTGACCCCTGCCTTTCCATGTCTCCTTTGTTTCTTGTTTGCAAAATATACATTTATTTGCATTTGTAGTAGCATCTAACGGAAACCGTTTGAAGGGTCTTTGCAGTTTACTCTAGATCTCGTGTTCGGTCTTGCTATAGGTTCTTGTGCATGCTCGCTCTTCTACCGAGTACTCTGCTGTAACTGATTTTCCAGGCTATGTATTGTAACAGTATCCGCACTAATTTTATTCATTTATTCTTTCACTACGCCAAGTACGGAATCCAATTTTGCACCACAGTTATTCGTAGTGCATGTTTCACATATCTATTTGACACAATGAGTACGGTTCTCTTAACACAGTTTTCTTTAGCTTATTGCATTTAATAAGAATAAACTGGACTTCACCCACCAGCATTCCACCAGACTTTTCATAGATAGATTTTTTAATTAATTAATATATATTATCCCGAAAGTTTCCATTATTTCGTTGTTAGCCATGTTAACTACGAAAATGCTGCACTGATGCTACGAAAAACGGTCTAGTCGTTACCATCAAAATAACATGTGCCTGTTACGTCAGCATTTATGGTTTGGTAGTTTGTAATAAGCCGACGAGGTATAGGGTTGGATGAATTCGGATGCACGTGTTTGTTGAAATTAATTTCAATTATTAGGGGTTTTAAGTGCTAGTTTTGTGTTTTCTTATCTGTTACAATGATTTATACGTGTTCTGTCACTGTTGTGTGCTTGGTTGTCACGAGAGATTATAAAAATGGTCCGAAAGTGAACACATTCGGTGTGACGCCGACTTACTTGCAAAATGGATGTTTGCTATTCCCCAAAAAGATTTTACTCGATGCAAATATGCACAATAGCGTATGTGAATTAGATTTTATGGAATAAAATATTATACAGTTTTCGACAACCGATGCAAGAACCGGTGAAACTGTAAACATAAGTCGAAGGAAGCCAAATCTATTTTCAATTCCTTCGCTTCACCTGAGCACTGGTTCAAAATTATCGATTTGCAAAAGGTTACATTATTCAAATTACATTATTGTAGGAAGTGCATAAATATCTGCGTACGAATCTCGATAGTAACCTAAAAGGAATTGTATTCCAACAGTACGTAATTTTTGCAGTAATCTTCTGAAAGGGGTGTGCTTTCCTTGTTTCAGCCGGAAACATTTCAAAGTAGTAACAAATAAAACTAATACTTCAGACTAAAGTGCTAGATAAAAGAAACAACTGATGTACTTGCGAGCCATCTATGCTGACGTCACACACCAGCACTTATTATTTCGTTGGTAATTGTCTATTCCGAATTATTTCGAATGCTAACACTGCTAGAAAGCAACGCTGTGTAAGTGCTTTTACTACGAGTGTTTATATTTAAATACATTTGTTCAATTGTTGACGCGAGATGTTCGACTTAAATAATTGCGAGGAACATCGCTTAAGAAGAAAGTGAATTTTTATTTTTAGTATTCTACATCTACATTATACATAAAATGAAGCGTACGGGAGATGTTTGGATTTAGCAGTGAATGGTGGAAAAAAATATAATGTCAACAGATGCACAAAAACGGTCATTCAACATTTAACGCTAATTGCGTTTATTGCTAAAGTAGGGCGTAAACTATACATACGAGTTCTAGAGCATTTCAAATACAGCATACAAATGAATTTTGCTCTGTAGGATGATAGAGCTCCAACAGCAGTATTGAAAGGACGTTCCTTTACTTACGGACTGTGCGGTAAGCTACGCGCTTTGTCTACTATGTTAAGTTATGTGCAATAAAGGAATATATCTGGGGATATGCAATATAGGTACAAGGTATTCATAAACACGTACACAAGATATGTCTGCATGTATACCCTTGGATGATTATTTCAGTTTGAGAAACTTGCTCAGCTACATTTATGAGTCATACTTTAACAGTAGGTGCTATATTGTGAATGAATATTGGTAGTGCAGTAACAACAAAAAATGAATAATTTGATTAAAATGAATGATTAGTTCACCGAATCATAAATAAATGAATTGCACGTGTAGTTGGGCGCGAATTATCGAAAAAGAGAATGATTGGTGAGTGGATTGATGTTTATTTAGGCAAAAAATAAAAAATAAGAGGATTGTTGGGAAAAAATGCTTTAAATAATTTCGGTTTGAATTATGTGTGAAATAATAAAATACAAACGCGATAAAACACGCCTAACATCAAGTAATCATTTATAATGTAATTCGTACACAAACGTTGAGGAATCTGGTAACTAAATACAGTAAAACAACAGAAGTGTCCCTAAAAAAAGTATATTTGTTCAAAAAAAAAAAAACGTTATGAATTTAAAAGTTGCAATTGATAATCAATAATAACCGATATAGCGGAATAATGTATACGCGCTAAGTTAATGGCGGTTGCGACAGTACGAGTAGGGTCACCTCTGATGTTGATTGTGTGAAGATGTTAGAATAAAAGCATTTGGAACGATACGAATTGAAATACTTAGCTGTTTGACCATGTGTTGGTGCGTGAGCGACTTAGGGGTTCCTAACTTGAACAATGGGCTTCGAGGTGTGAAGGTAACACGCAACACGTAGCACATGGCACGTATAAAAAAAATAAACACTGCCTTGTCGTGTTCGAAGCTAGATGAGCGAAGCTTTACTATCTTGAATCACGGGTTAATTACGTATTAATTCGTTCAGAGAAATTGCAATGTAATAGGGATTACAATGGTATCTGACAATACTATATTTAATAAAAGAGAGATTAAATATAATTAAAAATTCAAATAATTAAAATGCATATCTTCTGTAGGCACCGAACAAAGAGGGTCTCTGTTTTCCTACCTGATCTGGGACGTTTGCTACCAAGGGGCAGTTAAGGTGATGACGTCTTCATACTGTCGGAATTTTCGATAATAAATGTAAATCGGTTTATTGCTTAGTTCAAAGAAAAATTTTATGAAGGCGCGGCAGATGTTGACAAATCTAAAGGAAAACAATTCTCAACTTATCCTAAATAAATACTTACGAAACATCACAAAATAATATTTTAGTATTCTAGAAAAAGAATTGTTTTTCGGTTGCACGATGAGTGTAACACTACGTAATTTGTATATAAAATATAGCAAGTTTGAATTGACAAAAGAAGCAAATGCAAGCAAAGATTCCTACTTTTTTTGATCAAGTCTTCCCTATATGAAGTATTTATTTAATCAAAAGTACATTATCTCTGAAACTGATTGGGTGGATCATATTGGGGTATTTTTAGAACCAATATTTTATTGGATATTTCATGCAAGAATGGTATAAATATGGTTGGACCCACAATTTAGACATACGGATGCTACCGCTCATGAAAGTCCGGGCACTTTAAAATTTGTTAAATAATCCAGTACCCGGTTATAAAATTGTCAAATAAAATTATGAAATATAATAACACGAAGTATCGGGAATTTCATACACCAAAAAATGTCGTTGTCAATTTCTCGTGTGTGGAATACTTGCAATTATTCTCAAATAACACGAAGCTGTGTCATGCAAAAAATACTTGGAGAGTATCCAAGAAGAAAAAATATTCTGAAAGTATTGTCAAGGCATCCGCGCAGTTTGGATTTAAACCCTAACACCCTATAAAGGTATTGTGAGACGAATTTTACCAAAGGGCAAGAAAAATGTATCCAGCTATCCGGAAAAAATCTATGAAATATTATACACACTGAAGGAAATAACATCGGAGTTAACAATCGGGGTTAACAAAACTTCCTTGTGGAAGCCTAAATTGGTTCGAACTTGATAAAAGCGTTTCTTTCCCAATACAAATGTTGGATTTGGATCAGGGGTTGCCCTGGTGGAAAAGGTGTGTGTGCGCGTGTTTAATGTGTTTGCCATTGTCTTAATTTTAATACATCAACGTCCCAATATGAAATACCCTGCAATTTTGGGCGTAGGGGTTTGTGGTGCATTGCTGCTAACGTAATAATAGCGAAATTTCTCTCTTGAGTTTACATTTTGACCCTGATGAAGGATACCATATGGATGCGAAGTATTAGCGATAAAATAAAAAAGTACATATCATAATTGTTATTTGCTGGACTCTCCAATAACCCTAACTACTACTATGTACAGGGTGACGACTTAGTGTGACAAAGCTCGGTATATCCGTTATCATGTAAGATATCAAATTATTTACAAAAATTGTAAACAATCTTAAACATTTTAAAATTATTTTCATATATACAGGATGCTTCATATCACCAGGGTGAACCCATTAAACGGAACACTCTGTATATTATTTCGGATTTAGGTTAAGCTCATACCGAACATGGTTGTGCTTGTGTTTTAACGCTGTTACTATATATCAAAAATTTTACAATTACATTTCCTATTGTACAAGTATGGGTCTGTGTATCCAGATCGGAAACCATTCTGCGTCTCACCAAGTTTCTAATCCTTAGTTCTTCTTAACCATTGTGCCAAGATAATTTCATATACTTTGTAATCGGTACAGGTCAGCGATATTCCACGATAATTTGAGCATTCCTTACAATCGCTTTTTTTGTAAAATTGGAACTATCACCGAATTCTTCAAAATTAGTAGGAACTTTTTTGGTTTTACATACGTCGTCAATATGTAGTAATTTTTGTCATTTTCTGCCCATATACTTCATTAGCTCTGGGTTTAAATTGTCTGAAAAGGGGTCTTTACCATTCATTAATTTCCATGTTGCATTCTCTACTTCTACGAATATACCCGTGTGATCATGGAAATTGATGTTGGTGCTATTACCTTCCATTTCGTTATCCTCTATATCATCATCACCTTCTAATATACTCTGGAAACATTCTTGCCATCTAGAAATTATTTAACCGATAAAATGCTATTACGGGCCAATGGTTCTTATTACTGGAATCACAAAATCACAAAAAAAAAGAAGGTTTCGCCTCTATCAGTATATGGGTATGTCATAAACAACCACTTTTCCTCCTAAATTTGCAGATGTTCTTACCCTGTTTTTAACTGTACACTCGCAAGTACATTTACACCTATAATAAGCATTGTTAAAGTCGTTGCTAATTACCCAGATATTAGTATTATTACGGAGCAGAAACTGAGAGCGGCGCACGGAGGTCGCACTGATTTGAATTCGTAGAATTAAATAGGAAGACTAGTTGGTAAAATATCGAACGAAAGCATTAAAGCTACACGATCAAGGGTTTTTGGAGCATTAGGAGCAAGTGCTGTAGTATCGAAGCAATTTGATCCTTTTATTTCATTTTAAACGTATCAGATTACTTCGTCACCATTCTGGTAACCGATGAAATCAATCATAGCTTAGACGGTTCGGTGGGCCAGTGGTAAGAGACCCTGCTTCTGATAGTGGCAGTACTAGGAGTCGAGGGTTCGAAGCTCACTTGTACCCTTAGTCACCATTAGCCGTTGAGAACCAGTTAACGGTGCTTCACCCTTTATGGTGAGAGGTGAAGTACGAAAACCATTGAAGACTATGACGACACACCAAAATACATATCTACACCCCGGACCATGAGAAGTCAATGATGACTTATGTTAAAGTTGGGTACACCACAGGAGAAATAATAATCTATGCACATCTCTTATCAAAAGTTTACAGTTCAGAAAGGTAGCTTTCGATAACTCTGAATAGATTTGTAAGAGACAATAAAATGAAATCTACTTACCTATTAAAAAAAACACAACCAAGTCATTTGGTAGCTTTTGTGCAGCTGCGTGATACTAAGACCCCAGAAGCGTGATGCAGTTTTGACTAAAGAAGGCAATTAGTCACAAATTATACGCAAACATATGACTACCGTGTACAGTGAAAGTTATCCATTATATTTTCAAATAAAATGGAGTAGAGTATCCGTTAGGAGGCGACTCGAAAACTGAACGACCTAGGTATGGAGGCAAGGACCAAAGAAAACTTTAAGAAAGTTGAAGAATCAATTGTTAATGAATCAACGAATCAAGGTGGCAGTTATATCATACAATATAGGAATTGCTAAGAAATATATCGATTTTGCATGAACATTTGAGGATGATTAAAGTATCAATGCGCTAGATTCCCCGAATCATAACTCCTGACCGGAAGTTGTGCACGCAAAATATTTGTTGTAACAGTGGGTCTACCACTTGGATCCTAAAAGAAAGCAAGATTCAATGCAATCCCAGATCAAAGGATCTTCACTATCCAAAAATGCAGAGACGCAAGCATCTGCAAGAAAGCTAATGGCGACAATTTTTTATTTTATTATATTAGAGTTTGGTTTTTATTTATTTTTAAGACCAAATACTGAACATATAGTATAACATACGGTATTATTGCGGGTTTGAACCAAAGAAAGACGTCAATGTTTCGCGTACAATCATAAGGAGCTTCTTCAGGAGAAACCTAATTAGAGCTACTGCTGAGGATTGCATCTTGGTTGCCGAAATACGTATACAATTTGTATACAGGGTGGATTCTTGCCAGCTGCTGATAAGCTCAGTAAATAGTAAAAGATGCGGCTAGATGCTTTAGTTTGTTAGAACAGAAAACGCATTACTCTGATGTGCGAATCCTGGCGAATGTACGACTCGTTTCATCTTTATCTATTCCATACATAGATCGGAGAACTACATTTCTTGTCCAACACATCACGTTCTCTATGCGCAGCATGATCGCGTGTACTCGGTATATTTATACCGTGTGGAACGTTTTTAAGTTTTTTTTTATGTATGGCGCAATTTAGGCCCAGACTCATATCAGATCAACAAAATTCTATTGGCTGCATAGGAGCTTTGATTCATCTGAGATTTCATAACTAAGGTTAGCGGTGTTGTGTTCTTGATTTGATCTGATAAGTACTAGAATATTTTCTATAAGATAATGGGGCGCAGTATTCGCAATGCAATTGTGTATGTTATAGTAATAAAGAACACTCATAAACACATACAGCGAAACTGATAAAAATGGGGGTTGTGTAAACTACTCAATATGAGTTTGAGGATTTTTAGCTTTAGGTTGTATCAACCTGTTTCCTAGTTAAACAATGTATGTTTACGAAATCAAAAATTGTAGTACACTTTGTTGTTTGTAGGACTTACTTAATGTATGCTTTTATAAATATGTTTGCGCTTTGCCTTTTGTGTCTTTGTAGATAACTTAATGTAAGTGTTTATTAATATAGTATGTAAATTTCGAATTATTTTTGACGATTAGTGCTCCATTTGCAAATAGGGCACCTTTGCTCGAATATGCTGTACTGGGCCCTGCCAGAAAAATGCGTTTTCCTTCTATGTCTTCATTCCGTACCCATCATTTACTACTAATTTATACTACTACATCTATATACCACTACTTGATATTTTTTCAAGAACTGATGTATTTATTATTTCTCTTCTCTAAGAAATTAATTTTACATGTTTAAACTTATCTTAAAACCTTAAAATTCAGTCAAACTATAAAAATAATTGGCTATAAGTAAATAAATTCACCCTTATTACTAGCATTACAACATATATTGCAATGTTTCAAAATGCAAAGAAAATAATTTCTAATAAATTTCAAATAAAAATAAAATTAAATTTGGATTCTTTTTATTTATGTCAAGCCGGACAATTTCTGAATGACAATTAACTGACACTTGCTAATTTAAATTATAATGACTTAATCAAAATCGTAACATATTTAAACAATATCGAAAAACCTAAAGATGTGTTTGAAAATATAATTTAGCAATGTTTAATAACAATAATACAAACATATAATTTAACGAATGAATAAATTTACTAAATCCCTTATAAAATATAACTTGTGCATGTATGTAAGATGTGTACCACCCTACTTCTGCCTTCTAAATTGCCCCACGTTGGGCGCCACAATATGTAACTTTGCTGTGCAGAGCAAGCGAAGTAATGAAAAATTCTTTGAAAACATTAATAACAATAAAACATGTTTTCGCAGATTATAATTTTCTACTCCATTAAATCTAAGGTAATATCAAATACCAACATTACTTACTCTGCGCAGGTGTGTGCTTGTGTGTATGTCAGTACTCTAGTTCATTGCATAGACCACAATAAAGCTTTGTTTGAAAGGACTACGTGAAAGCACCGGGGCAATTTTAATTCGCCACAAAGCAAGTTCGTTCTGTAGGGGGAAGATTTACGCATATGAACATCAACTGTATTGTAAAAGGGCAATCTTCCCCAAAGATACGCCTCTCCGTTGACACCGTGCCAACAACATCCAACCGAGGTGTGCCAGATAACCGAAAAATATACAAAACGATCTTTTTTTCTGCTTTTCTAGGGACTTATAGAAGAGTAACGTGAACCGTAAAGTCGACTGTCGCTCACAATAACCCGCTTCGCACATATCTCGTGACCCGACAAAACTCCGGGGATATTAACGCGGATCGTGCTAAAAGCTACAAGAAATACATCCATTACGTGCTATTTTCTAACCGTGAATGGATGTATTCTCAAGTTTCTTTCAATTTCTTACAGCGTTCAGCACTCCTACCTGAGCTATTATTTTTTGCTTTGTTTGGACATCACCGTGCTATGGACGTTTTCTCACAGTATTACTCACAGTCAAAACCCATTTTATTTCATGCGAAGGTATGTTGTTTTTTTTACACCAAATATAGCCACTGATTACAGCAATTGTGTGGAGTAAGCCTATCACTACGCCTTACCACTATCGTTGCGTAATAAAGTGGCTAACACTGTTTATATACTTTATATTTATATACATATAACAGCATTTCATTTGCGCTCTCAAGAATGCTGGTAAAATAGTAAACGAATGGGCGACATATATCTAGACATGACGTCGTAAAAAACGTATTCAGTACGCACATGAACAAAAGTGTGAAAATGGGATAACCAACAACGCCACTACACAAATAGAAAGAGCATACCATTTCTGGAAACTAAATAAAAATTATCAGAAACAATAATTATCTCCACAGTAATAAGTAATATGGGGAAGCAGTATGGCAATCGGTAATACTAGCCGTGATTTGGCCTAATCTATAAAATATAACATAATAGCAAAGATTTAACTATGGATCGTCTCAACCTCCGAATGCAATACAGAGCTTATGAGAATACGATACACGGTTGTCAAATAGTCGAATCAGCTGTACATTATTACTTCCGGTTCCATTATTTTGGTATCTGAGAGGTAAAATGCATATTTTGAGGAAAGCAGTAAAATATAAAAAAGAACATAATTTTTTTATTGAAGAACCAGTGAAAAAGCCCGTAATTTTATTTATTATTACACAACATTAACGTAATTTACATTTCGAACATTTATTTAGGAATTAGGGTAGGTATTACACCATTTATTAAATTTTAAGTAAAATACATAATCCTTTAACAAGTAATAGTTTCCACTTTTGTAATAAAAATAGCTGGAATCATACAAATCTCCATATAATACAATAATATTTAAGAAAGGAATAGCAATTACACACACATAGGTCTTGTTTCAACTTTTAGTCAGTCGATGAACCGGTTTGATCTTCAAATGATGACGAAATTGTTACAGGAATAATAAATTCTTCCATGTCATCTTGCAAATTATCCACTATTCACATTTCCTATTCAATATTTTTTACATGTTTGATGTAATTTTGCTAATTATCAACTGTTACCGTGCTATATGCTCTTCGAATTAATTCCTCCATATCTTTTACCTTGAATGTGGTATTATTCATTTTTATACAATTTTTAACTAATGCCCATACCATTTCAATGAAATTTAACTCGAAGTGGTAAGGTGGTAATCGAAGAACTTCATAACTTTTCTCTTTTGCAAGTTCGTCAATCCTGCTTTTATCCATACTGTGGTGTAATTTGTGACAAGCAAAACAGCAAGTCCATTTTTAGTATATCGTCACTGGTTGGTATTTTTTTCTCACGGAGCCAATGAATATTGTCTTTTCTCCAGGCCGGCGTTGGAATTTTTTCTAATTTTCTGCAGTGATAGGAAGTATTATCAAGAACAATCGCTGACTTCTGCGGTGTATTTGGAAGTAATTTCTTAATAAACCAATCCTCATATGTGTCCAAATCCATCTCATGATGAACATCAGCAGTGTCTTTCTTGTAGAGAAATGTGTATTTAGCACCAGGAACAAATCCGTTATCACCACCAACATGATGCAGAACGAGGTCCAAGCCCGGTTGGGGATTTCAAACCAGTACTTAATCCTTGGATAAGAACTTGTAGACCATTTTGAACTGTAGTGTCTGTTCAAGTTTTATTTACTGCATGCCATCATCAGTATATATTATAGTTCGACCTGAAATAATTAAAGTTACAGAAATGTGAAATAGCAAGAACTAAATTGGACTATCAACTGGAGCTATCAACACACCATTGCATTCGTTCTTCAAGCGCTCGGCTTATATTTCTTAACATTTCTGAATTGACACTCTTATTATGTTTTTCATATCACCTTGTGTAGTTGGCGGTGTTCGATATAAAAGGGTTTTTAAGATATGATCACATGAAAAAGTAAATTTTAGTGATCGAGCTAGTTCCTCAATTGATTTCCCTCTCCTTCTCCATCTTTCAGGGAATATCACATCCTTTGACGAACGTTCAGGAGAACATTTTCCAATAACAACGGTAAATGATTTTCTAAAAAGTCTAAATAAACTTCACCATTCACTCGTCCATCCAAAAATTGTGGTCTAATTGCATAATCACCTAGCCAGTAATTAAGATTTAATTGTCATTTTTCCACGATGAACTCGTTATATTAAAATAATTTCAAAAAATCTCACTTTTATAGAAAGTCTTTAAAATATCTTAGAAATTAATGACTAGGTATAGAGAGTGTTTAGTTAAAATGAATGTATGAAATTTAACTCGAAGTGGTAAGGTGGTAATCGAAGAACTTCATAACTTTTCTCTTTTGCAAGTTCGTCAATCCT
>JARFOC010048892.1:0-21019 GCA_031763485.1 Osmoderma eremita | reverse complement strand
ATGTAAAATAATGTAGTTTTGTAATCATACTTTTTTAAAATGTAGGTTTTCTCAGGTCAATAAAACTACAGGGTAAAAATTGAAAAACGGAGGTATCTTATTCAGAAAATATTTTATTTTAGGCAACTATAAACAAAAAATAATTTCAGCATACATATGTAGTCGTTAAAAAAAACAAAATTTTCTTTCTGTATGCTTCTGTAACCTCTGTAACAATGCAAGAATTAATATTATTTCTATCTGTAAAATGTAACGTGGCAACGAACTATCATTGTCTGATGCGTCGCTGCAAGCACTGTTTTCAATATCCAATTGTGGTTTTTTCCGAATTTCATAGTCATAGTTATCATTTATTTCGGCAGTTTAAAAAGGGGTCAATCGCAACTAACAATCCTTGCAAAAATTAAATTCATGGAATAAAACCTGAAATTTTGGCAATTACGCGCCAGTTAAATATTGAGGTTAGTATTTTCATTCTGTTAGTTTAATAATTGGAACACGTTATTTTCAATTAAACTGCCGAAATAGTATCAATGTATAGCCCGTGAATCCAACTTATTGAACATAAAAATTATACATGGCACTTACATATGTATATATTATATTATATGTGACACAGTGACACCTACATGCTTACATACCTTCAAAAACTGTTTCCAAACACTGTAGATTTCAGTCACTTAATTTGTTTTTTTTTTACAAAACTACCCATTTTAATAAATAAGCGACCACAGCACAAGCAATAAGTTGCGGATCTCTTGCACGTGCTTGCACTAATGCATAAATCTTTTTCCGCGTAGAAATAACCAAAAAATAACGTTCCGCGTAGGAATAATGCGTGAGTGAAATTTTGATTGGTTAAAACACTACCCCTGATGTGCAGAAATGACCAAATAAGAGATTTTGAATCGAAATAGTACGATCCAAACCGATCTTGACCTAATGCGGCTTCCATCATATTTTCTATTACCTATTGCACATATTGTTTATTTTATTATGGAAATTTTTGCGGTACTAATATACTAGTAATTTTACGGCCAATAACACTTCCAAATAGTTACTTAACTAACATAAACAGAATAGAATTTCAAGTCCGATTTTATTTATAAACTCATGATTTATCTACTTCCAACAAGGCAACGGTTTTAGAATACATTTTAAGAAAAATATTTTTAAGAAAAAAATATTTTCTTAAAGTAAGATGAGGTTTTGTTTTGATTTAATATTTTTGTTTTGAAATAAAACCGCTTTTTAAAGAAAATGTTTTCTTAAGCTAATATCAGGTTCTGTTTTGATTCAATATTCTTTGTTTTCAAACAAAACGAATTTTTAAGAAAAATATTTTCTTAAAATAATATCGGGTTTTGTTTTCATTTAATACTTTTTGTTTTGAAATAAAACGGATTTTTTAAAACAATACATTTACTCATTTCAAGAAATTACTTCTACCAGTGTGCCTTCGAGACTTAGGTGAAGAAAAATGAAATGAATTTAGAAGTAAAGGGTCTTTCAATAGGTACGCTCGAAGTTTGGTAGGTTAAAAAGTGACATGGGGTGTACCAGAAGCTAAAGAGAAAAGAGGACAGACAAGAAGAAAATGTAGAGTGGTGATAGAAGAGGAATTTAAGGGAAATAAATCGGGAACTGGGGAAGAATTTCACAGGATAGGTAACGATGGAAAGACATCACTAAGCTATGGCCCTAAAAGGTCTTTAACAAAGTTTATTTAAATAAATATAACTGATAGGTTGCATACTGGGTTGCAAAAACAACATGTGTGAATGGGAGCGAAACAAATGTATGGAAATCGCCCTAGTTGCCAATATCCTGCGAGGGCACTCTCCCGCTTCTCTATCTGTCCGATTTGGCAACGTTCTGGCAACAATACATTGAATCTTCCCGTTTCAAATAAACATCTTTTATATCTGTATATGTATCCGTACTACCGCTAACACATTTCAGATTCTTATTAAATTAATAGTAAAAGTTAGAAACATGCTCGTGTGGTTATAATTTGAGTTTCATTTATATTGGTTACAACCATAAACAATCTAATTTCTTCTATTGGACTACTCGATGAATTTGCCGAATTGGATTTGGATCCAGCGATAACAATCTTAATTGAATATAGCAAATAAATCAACATAGAACGGAAATATCCTAAAATAATAGCGATTATGTATTTAACCGCTCCTTAATCCGCAATTTTGATGTTGAAACACGACTGTTTGGATTGGGCACGTAGTCAACTAATCCTTCTTTTCCTATGTTTAACAACCGCTGAATAATTACTAATTCGGGACGCCCATTTGCAATCGAATAGTTGCGGTACTGGAAATGTCATAGGACGACTCGCTTAAGAAAGCTTTAAAGCATTGAAATGATATGAAGAACTGGATCTAAAGTTTAATAAAATCTGAAACGTAATGCTTTCATACATTAAGCGTGCATAACTTATTATGTGTAAGAAACTATACAAATTTAATAACGCTTATAACTCTACAATAGAAAAAAGCCAGCAGCAGTATCAAGTTAGTTTGAAACACGATATTATATACTATGCCTTTGTAACTAACTTTTTGGAAAACAAGCCTTGAATTGTGTGTTACGTAGTTTGTTATTAATTATTAAACGTATTCTGTCTTGTCTTCTACTGTTGGAGCAGTAATTTATATTTATTAATTTTAATAACTATGCGAAACTTCTGAAACTGTAAAACCTTTGCGAAGTTGTTTAAAGGATGAGATGTTTCCAGACTTAATTTTTTATTAATTACGGTTTGCGCTGACTATAGTATTAGTTCGTAATGCTCCCATTTAATTTGCATATTAAATGTCGTGTGAATTTCTATCGCGCCTCTGCTGAAACTAAACAGTCTGAGGACGCTACGCAACTGTGACAGTTGGGTAACTTCAGGAAACACCATCAGTCATGGGCATCAACTGAATGCTAATGAATACTCCGATAGGAGTATTAACAATAACTTACTATGATAGTGCGTTTTAAAGCAATTACTGTATACGTAGTACCTAGTAATTACTTGCATGTGAAAATTCTTTTACTTTACCGTTATCTACGCGTGATGTAGCTATAGATAGTTATAACTGCGGCTCTAACCTAATAACGTACAGTTAATGGATCCTTTTGAAATCATTTCGATTGTAGATTTGCATATCTATATACAGGTTGTCCGAGTAAGAACGAAACACTCTGAATACTTGAGAATTAACATTATTCTTATAAAATCGCAGTTTTCATGCCAGTTTTCAATCTAACTTCTGGGGAAAAATCAACTCCATGTCTTCACTCTTCGCAGGGTCCGAGGTGAGATCATGTGCTCAGCGATTTAATGAGAAACGTGTTGATTGTTAAGAATTTCAAGATGATTGGTTTTTCTTTTCGCGGACATCTGACCTAAGACCTAATCGTTAATTGAAATTTACTTAAATTGGATCTTTATTTTATTTCAGAGACATATACATCGACGTAACAGGATTGGGATCTCTGAGTTGGCTAAGAGATCGAATATATTCTTGGGCAGTGGGACATCTTCGCAATAAAATACTATTGGGCATCGAGAAGACGATAAAAGAAGCTCTAAACTATGCCATAAGCAAAACGAATTGCAACAATATACTCATAAAATAGGACTTCGAAGTAACGAAAGACAAAGATATATATTTAAGACTTACAATGATATTTAAATTTTGTTACAGCTGTGTTAAATACGTTAAATGTGTTTTTAATAAATTTATTAATCGTTTATTATGCTTGCATAATATTTGTTTTAAGTGTTTGTTTTTATTGTTGTAACTTCTACACTTAATGTAATAAAAAGTACTGAATTATTGGTTTTAAGTAAGTAAGAAATATTTTATTGATAATTCGATTATTGCGGAAAATGTCACAAGTAAAATTGTTTAATTTATAAAAGGAAAAAAGGAAAAAGCAAGTAGAAGTTATAAATATAAGAAAAAAATTACAAAAGAATTCTTAAAACACGAGACATGCAAACATATTGTTAACGAATAAAATACAATTCCAATAAGTAAAGAAAAAGTCACTGGTGACTGCATTCCTCTATATTGTAGCACTCCCTCCCCGCCAACATCTCCTCCACCCTTCCCTCGAATCTATTGGTTGGTAAAATTTTGTCTTCCTCTTGTATTGGTTATACCAAATGGCCCCAGCAATCTATCGATAACTTAGTTTTTGATAAACGGCAATATGTTTGATATTAGTTCGTTTCTAGTACGCGTTGTGTAATTGTGGTTGTCTTCGCTCCGGGGGAACTTCAGCTTGTTGTTGTGCACATGGACTACAAAAACGTGGTGCCCTCCCCCTCGGCTAAAAAACCGAGGAGTTACGAGATAGGCTGTCTGGTAACTACCACCCCACCCGTGTTAGGATCGTTTCACCAATTCTCCAACCACAAGACCGCCAGCGGCTAAACCGAAGCTCTACCCAAGTTTTTGCCACCAGCCGTGTCTGTTTCCCACAAAACCTGGGATAGGATCGCTCACGACTGGCTATGGTTGCCTCCTAGGGTCTGCCGACAACCCACCTGTTTTGGGACAAGTCCCTTCCCCTTACAGGAACGGTCGGCAGGACAAGCACTACCTACCAGATATGTCACGGAAGGCTACCATAGCCGAGGCGTTGCGAGGCTGGCTGTCTGGTAACCACCAACCCAACCGTTTTAGGATCGTTTCACCAACTCTCCAACCATAAGACGGTCAACGGCTGGGCCGAAGCCCTACCCAATTCATTGCCACCAGCTGCAGATGTCTGTTACCCAGAAACCTGAGATAGGATCGCTCACGACTGGCCAGGGTTGCCTCCTAGGGTCCGTCGACAACCCACCTGTTTTGGGAGGTCCAAAGGGCCTTGCCCTTTCAGGCACGGTCGGCAGATCGCAACCTACCTACCACCCATGTTATGCCCCATGAAATAGGGATTGGGTAGACTTCCTCCCCGCTTCCCTCCCCCTGAGTTTGTGGGTGAACGCTGAGTTCATCCTGTATACATACATAAATATATGGGCTACAGCGCTAAGCATCTATACTAATGTTAAGGTAAGTACACCGTCTCGCTTGTAATGCCCTCGTCAAGTCTTATTGCTTTCGAGATTACACAACGATCGTATAGTCCTTTTCTGAAGACGGAAAATTCTGTCCACGCGCCTGCCGCTGATTCCCAAAGGAGTATATCATAGCTTAGTTTTGGGAATAATCCCTAAGACTTCCCACATATTCTGCGACAAGACCATCAGTAGAGCCTTGTCTTTCCCAGATTAATATTCTTGTCAAATAGATATTTTATATTTTCTACAAATTCCAATTCACGCCCTGAATGCTGGATGGTGCTAATTTTTAAAGGAATAGTGTCTCGTCAATACCTTTTTGATGTATGCAAAGGTTTTGCATATGCCCAACCACATTTCCAAATTTTCTTTGGGTAAAAATGCCTTCCCAAATTTTACCCTAAGGAAATATATACCCAAATGAAATTACCACTACGGATTAATTTTGTCATTTAGCAGTTACTGATTTAACACCTGCAATACAGAATAAAGCGGAATTTATTGGTAGAGTTAAATCAGCATTCGTTAGGAAACGATACGAATCAGCGCCTATTTGGCGATTAATAGACTTTATTCATTTGGAGTGTCCATAATCCGCTGTTTAGTAGGTAAATATTCTGCAATTTATTCAATCCTACCATTTCCGAAAGTCGCCTCTTATAACGATGAGACCAATGTAATAGATTTATAACGTTTCTCGGTTGCAACTACCCTTATTGCTTACGTATTTCATAATCCAGCAACGATGTTGCCGGTATATCCCTGTTTTCATACGTATCTGTTCTACGTCGGTATTGGAAACGAACTTCTTGAATTTAAAAATTCAGCATAGTAAGCAAGGAGTGCATTACATCGAATTGATTTGTTTGGAGCGGGTTCCGTGAAAATCTCATAAATTTTCGGACGGTCTGAGTGGCACGTGAGCGGAATTTTAAAATTGCATATTTTCAGTGTGAAGCACAATATCCAGAGGTGCTCTATTTTCCTTTGATTTCTCGTCTGTTAGCGTAGAAGCTAAATCAGATAAAAAAAGCTCTTCACTTGGAGGGAACGATCGTAGTACGTAGCAGATTAAATGCTTTCGCTTTTGTTTTCATCAACTTATATCTAGAATTATATCTAACACTTACTGTAATCGAAATAATGTGATAAAATTACAAAAATATGTATTGATTGATTCCTCAGAATTCGTTTATGATGTGATTAGTAGTTCAATATTAAAATATCAATTACGATTTTTGGATAAAACTGATTATATCATTGATCATAAATTTCGTCAATAGCAATCACAAATTTTACATAGTTACCATGTATTCGTAAACGGCTATACCCTTGACGACGTGGTTTAATCATTTCAATGGGTTCAACCAAGCAAAACTGTCATAATAACAAAGTTTTGTATTTATTAACAAACGTCAATTAAAATCGCAATGAATCACTCCGAAAAAGCTTCAGAAGTAAGAGAACCAATTGAGTCACAGACAAGATAACATACACACAGCCCGCTAAATGCAATTTATTGGAAGTCGGAAAAGGAGGCAAGGGGCTTGCTTTACATTCCTGTCAGCAGTAACTAGCTCTATGCGCCATACGATGGCGCCACAAAAGCAGTGAATTTATGCGCAACGTTGTCAACAATTTCTATGATTTTTTATCTATTTATATTCATGCATCTATAGTATATAAGTAACTATTTTTATTGTATCCCACGGATGCTTCTCATTCCTAGCCCTTCTTCGAATTGCCTCCAGAGTTCGAACGAAAGGTTCGTATCTACATCGTGTATCTACATAAAATACATTACGATGGAAACTGGCAACATTGCACCGTACTCGCACTACGTTACGTGTTAGAGAGAATAGTGGCGACATCCAGTGGAATTTTTGTAAATCATTCTAGTCCCCCTATCTAGCGAATAGTCTGCTATAGTTATTTTGTCTGTGATTGAGTCTTTAACGCTTGCGAGCACTCTGAAAACTCGCAAATGCATTTGGAAGCAGTCTTTGACATTTTGTGACGAGCGAAAATATGAATGAGTGAAATGAATTGAACAAGCACTTGGCAGGTATTCTCAAAGATTGGGCTTTCAACATGAAGCGAGCTGATGGCACCGATCATAAGGAGGAAGTTCTAACGACGCTTTAGAATATTTCCGCAAAGCTTCTCCAGAAAAAGTACTTTGAAGAGTATAATCGGAAAATAGATCCATTCAGAGACATAGTTTTTAAGGACGCCATAAAGGCACGTGCGGCCAAAAGGAAAGAGCTACAAACGATTCCAGAGAAAAGAAAATCTAGTCCTGCAGCACTGACAACTGAAGAGATCAGCAAGATTGTGGAAAACTATAACAAACACTCACCGGGCGGCTTACAAAAAAAAGGTCTACCAGATTTCTACCGTCGAGTTCCCGAAGCGTGGCAACGAATCAAGCTTCTGTCTGGTAGAATTTTTTAAAAACGAAGTCAACTTTTATGGTGAACTTAGGCCGTATTGAATACAACACTATATTCTCCAAAACTACACAGTGCGGAGAAAAACATACCGCTGCATCTAAATGCCTAACATCGAACAAAGAATGTCAAGACAAGTATCCAGTGCATCTACTACAGAAGATGTTAAGCAAAAGAACACCAAATATCAAAACGAATCGATTGTCCTTAACTCCAAACCCAGGTTTGAAGAAGACAAGAATTTGGTACAAAAAATGTCCATTGGGTGTATTAACCAACTCAGTAAATGGACACTTCTAGGCGCGCAGAATGTTGGGATTGATATTAAAAAGGTAAAAACAACAAGTCATTCTAATCGCTCTTCCGCTGTAAGCAATTTGACAAAATCTGGAGCCACCTTACAAGATGTTATTCAAATTATTGGTCTTTCAAGTCATATCTAAAGCTAAGCAACGAACATCATCTTAACACTGTTGAAAAAATGCGAAAAAGAACCCCGCCTGCACTACAAACATAGCTATACTTATTTGTGCAAAGTTTCCTTCAACAGATCACTTAATCAATATGTAGTAATAAACAAAAACGAGTGCTACAACTACTTTATAATTTATAAGCATTATACTTATAATTAGATTTTCTTCAAAATATGCATAAATATACTGGATACTTACTTTTGAAAATGTTTAACTTTATGTGATATACTGATACTGTATTAAATAATATCTGTTTTCGGCAGAACCTGTCCTTAAATCCTTGTCATTAAAAAATATATCGGATACTGTTTATTTATAAGGATACATTTGCGTGATTTTATCTTAATTTAACCAATTTACACCCTCTAACATTCTCTTCTAATAAGCTGGTGTGCTGGGTGTATATAGGATACGTGAATATACGACGGATATTTAGCGTGTTCTTGAGTCACGTGAATTACATACATATATATCCCGCCATATAATCGTTACAATTTCAAATGGGATTATCGTCCTTAGTCTCGAGCAAATAAAATAGATCAAAGAACATGGAGAGCACACGTCCTTGAGTTATTGATTTCCCTATAAATATACATAGGAAAAGCGAAATGCTAGTCTACGGCCGTTAAATGCGGTTCCCACGTAACATTTAATCTTTATTTTTAGCACGCGGTTTACGACCAAACTACACAGGTCAAGAATTTCGTATTTCTCATACGTGAATGGGTAAAATTAGTAAACACTATAATCGTCGATTATCCCATTGCATATATTGTGTTAATTGTATGGTCTACGCAGGCAATCAAAGACATATTTATTAAAGATGATAGTGTTTTCCGTCTACTAAGTTGGCTCCTCTTTCCGAAGTGTTAATGTTGAAAATAGGCACACACCATGTCTTACACTAATCATTATCTTGAAGTTCTTATGAAATTAATGTTCAGCAAAATTAATTGAAGCAAGTTTCCATTATTTTAAAATATGAGATATTTTGCATTTTTATTCAAACTTTACTACTGGACGATTATTTGCCATTCAAACAACATTTCAGGGTAATTTTTACCAATATTTTCAATTCTACTAGATTATAGATTCATTTATTTAATCCATAAAGGGTATTCTCTTGGAATGTCTATCAACCCAAAGGTTTAGGTAAACCCTCCCACATATAATAAAGTTCAATTGTTACACACAAATTCTTATTTAAGTCGTCATTTGGTACGTATCTCCTGCTTTATATTAACGCTCTGAGAAAAAAGAATGGAAGGCATATACTTCTGCGAAAATAATTTTAAGTTAAAATTAAATCCCCTCCTACCTGACAGACGCCCTAATGTATTCTGTAATTTGGATTTCATAATAGAATTTCTACGATTGCTAGCGAAATCGTATTATGTGACCAACAACTTTATCCACTTCATTAACGGAAAGTGCGATCACTTAAGTTCATCAGAACATTTGTATTTCTACTACCTTAATGGTAAAAATGAGGGCATTTTTACAAAATATTCACTGTACATATTGCAGAATACTTCGTGTAACTAAAAATTCCATAACCTCTTCTGTTTTCCTTCGTTACATCCGAAATTTACATAAGCGGGTACACTGGGGGTACAATTTTTATATAATTAGTTACATATATAATTTATGCGCACACTCATATTACAACAAAATTCTCTTGGCGGCGCAGGACTTTTATTTCATCTGGTAATTAAGGCTACAGGTGTTGGATAAATATAATACCCTTATTATAAGCTAAAGAAATGCAGTATATGTAATGCAATTATGTGCGTTGTAGTATTTAAAATTACCCATGAATACATGCGTCGATGTTGGGAAAGTGTGCTATTCCAATGTGTCTTAGGAGGTTGTGAAATAGGGATTGGGGAAACTATTCCGACGAAATGTAAATGTTCTAGGGCAGATGATTAGCCTCAGGTTCTATAAATCTGTTTCTGATTTAACTTTACGAAGTGTAAGTACTTATTCTCCAGCTTTTAGACAGGCTTTATACGGGTAGATAGCTAGAACGGATCGCTATTATACGGTTTTGCGGATGGGCCTTCCTGGAGGTGTTAGCACTGTGGCCTACGCGGACGATCTAGTGCTAGTAGTAGCCGCTAGAAGCGAAACGGAACTCCAGTGGAAGGTAAATGAATCCCTGGTACAGGTAGCAGAGTGGATGCAAGAACAACAAAGAAACGCAATGCCTTATTCTCAGAGGTAAAAGGGGGATAGATCATGAAAAATTAATGTGCGAGGGAACCGGAATCCGCCCGAAGAAATGCATCACTTACCTGCGTATATTTATAGCACAGGATGGTAGATATGGTGACCATTTGAAATTGTCAGCTCTATGAGCCGAAGAAGAGGCCGCGCAGCTGATGCGGGTTACAGGAAATGTCAGGGGCCCTGGGCACGGAAAGAAATTAATGCTCTATAATGTGGTCTAGTCGATCCTCCTTTATGGAGCACCTAAATGGCATAAGTGCGCAAAGAAAAGAGCATATGCACGCAGACTCACGAAGGCACAAAGAAAGTTTCTTGTTAGAGTGTCCAGTGCCTATCGGACCTTGTCGGCTCAGGCCCTGTAAGTTATCTATGGTGTCATCCCAAAACGCCTTCTGGCGGAGGAACGAAGAGGTCTGCACTGTGAGGCTACAAGCACAACAACCGCTAGAAAGGAGACTCGAGAGGGCACGCTTGAAAAATGGCAAAATAACTGGAACGCAACGATGGAAGTGGCACAATGGACTAAAGATCTCATTCCACAGATTGACCGTTGGGTTAAGTGTAGGCACCGTCGAGTCGGCTACTACTTGGCACAAGTATTTACGGGCCATGGTAACTTTAAAAGCTACATAAAGCGGGTAAGCAAGAGTAGAGACGGTGTCTGTGGATATTGCCCCGAAGTAGACACGCCCAAGCATACGCTCTTCTATTGCCCAAAATGGGAAAGAATGGGAACGAAAGAAACAGATGCCATGTTGGGAACAACGATATCGCCCGAAAATATGATCGCACTCATGATCAGCGACCTAGAAACATGAAACCACATCAACAGGGTTATCGATGAGATCATGGAGATCAAAGAATGTGAAGTTAAAATGACAGCGCAACAAGGCGAAAACCCTTGAATTGTAAGGGCCTCCCTGAGGTTATTGAAATAGAGGTTCCAGGTTGGCCGAAGAGAACATAGGGGTGGTTTTAGTTGGTATACGATTTCTAGAGAATACCGGAATCCAACACTACTGGGACGGGAAGAACCGGACCTAGTGCCTCTAAAAGGTTTCTACCCGACAAAAAAAAAGACAACTTTTATACAGGTAGACTGGTAGACAGGTAAACAGACAGCAAAAATTGGTCAGTGGAATAGATTTTCATTCTAAGAAAAATTATAGCTACTACTTTGTTGCAAGAATAAATTATTGCAACATTGTGCTATCTACTTTGTTGCCCCTAAGTAAAAATAATATTTATAAACATTCCCCTACGATTACGTCCCAGAAAGCCAGAGATGTGATTGGAGTCTCCCCAGCGACGACCGTTTCTCCTCATGTCACTCCCATTCCTCTTTCTCTCTCTAATACACAGAATGAGTCGATCTTTTAGTCCCATAAGAAAATATATTGAGATGTGAGTTAGAACCCGCCTAGCTATACTGCATAATTACATAAGAAAACGTTGGTAACAGATTTTCAATGTTTCGTTATAGGAAATTTATAGAATTATTTTCCTCTGTGTAGAGTTTCAGTAAAAAACAAAAAGTATACTCTTTGAATATGTTTATAGTATTTTAGTTTCAATATTTGCATCTGAACACGTTATTGTGTTTTTACTGGTTTGGACAAGTTTTAATATAATCTTGTTGGGAGAGTATAAAATGTTATTCTAAAATGAAAATCATCCTGAATATTCAATTTTATTGATATAATTTTTACAAACAAATTTACTTTAGGTGAAAATGAAGACTTCCACGGCCAGAGTGTAAGACAAACTTCTTCCGTATTTGCGCCATGTCGTGACATGGCCATGTTTGAGATAGTCGACGTCGAATTATAAGAGACTTGTGCAGGAGAAACCGAATTTAGCACGGCAACTGAGCGTGTAACCATGCCAGAAACCAACTAGGGCAAGGTGTAGTCGATCGCGGTAACTCAACATGTCAGAGGCGAACACCGATGATTATGTCCGCAACTGTATGTTCATCAATTAGGACTTGAAGCTCGCGTAACATCCTCAAATAGACATGTATGAACTACACCAATATATTTAGCGGATATATAAAGCAAATGCTGTACAAGCCATTCCATCAGTGTAGACAAAGATCATAATTGAATAGCAAGGTGCAACAATTACCACGCGATTACATTCAAACAATCCCTATTTGTATCCGATAACAATCTATTCAATTGATGCTCCTATTGTTTCTACATATGAGACTAGTACAAGTACAATTTCCGATTCTAAATGATGCAATTAAGGCAATCGAGTAATACAGTATTTATTACTTATTTTACATTTTACGTCAGAAGAATTCAGTGTCTGCGTGTAAAAAGTTTTCTGTTCTTCAATCCACAATATTGCAATTATAAAGAAATATTATAGGTATTGTGATACACAACTGGAACAACTCCTAACGAAAAAGATGATAGATATTGACCGATAGTTTAGCATTGAACCAAAACAAAACCTTTTGTTGTTATTTTCCTCGGACAAAAGATTCCTATAGGGACTTAATCAAGACTAGCATATTGATTGTTAATGAAATTAAGCTTGCTTTGTCGAAAATTTGCCAGGAACTGTCAGAGGGACTAATTGATTAGTCGTCTATCAATCAATTGCAGTCTTCGTGTTTAATTAAGAGTTCTGTAATGCGGTACGATGGTGTTGTGTGCAGATTAAATCTTAAAAAAAAGTGACGCAGAGGGCCATATTGAAATTAATTACTGTAAAACGCATTAATTAAATTTAAAAAAATCTTGGGTAAAATATTTCCCCGAAATCAATCTACCATAATGAAATCTATATTAGCCGCTGGAGCTGAGAAATTAATTTAAAATTCTATACAGTTTGGTAAATATATACAGGAAGAATCAAAATAAAAAGGGGAACGTATTAACTATGCAACCTATCCGCCAAAATTTTTCATTAGAAAATAATGGAATTAAATTTTATTTTAATAAAAAAACATGTCTTAAAACTAATGGTCAGGTGTATACACAAGGATCTCACTTAGGACCCCTTCTGTTTGTCTTGTTCATCAATGACTTACTTGGTTCTTCATCCTGCCTAGTATTTGCCTACGTTGATGACTTAAAGATTTACCTATCCATTAAAACGTGAGATGCTGTACTGCACCTACAGCAAAATTTGGATACCTTAACCCAATGGTCCCAATGGTGTTCAGAATCGAAATTAAAGCTGAATGTTAATAAATGTTCGTTTATTTGCTATACCAGGGAAGTAATTCTTTGACTCTGTGTACGAAATAGGTGGCAACACTTTAACACGTTCTCATACTGTTAAAGATCTTGATGTTTTATTTCTTTTGTGTCTCACATTGGGTTTTATATTGCGAACATCTAAATTTTGTAACAATGACAGTTACATCACTGATGTACAGACGGCGCAAGTATGGTACAACCTGCGACCATATGGCTTATATGGTCTTCTGCATTGTTGCATAATCTACAATTACTTCCCACTGGCTGTTTCAAGATCTTTTTTTGGTCATATCTGGTGTTGAGTGCTTGATCCTGTGCTGCTATGATAAGGGTTTCTCTCTCTCCTTTGAGTCCAGAACTGCGTAGCCAGCTCCCTATCAATAAATGATTTCTCCAAATCCCGGAAGTACTGCCCATGTAGGGGCTTCATCCTCAGCTCTTCCAGTTTTTTGTTCTCAATGTGTTCTTCTAATTGCTTGATGGTTTTCTGGGTTTCAGTCGCTTGTATTAAGTACTTGCCTTTTATTTCTTGTGCTTCTTTCTGGAGAGAATTTTTAACCCTACCAGCATTATTATTATTATTATTATCACGGCCTTAAAGATTCAGATTGCTTGAATTTAATACGAGATGATAATTTAAAACCTTGGAAAGCGCAGTAGGAAACACAATTGAAAAAAACATATTCATGCAACATCTTCCTCAATTGAACTTTTTTCACCAATTAGTGTTTAATTTTCTTCTTCTCCAACTTACCTTGCGCTAAGTGAATTAGTCGATATTTCACGTTAAGGAATCAGTGAGGGATACATAAATCCTCCTCCAGTTGACACTGGATTTCCGATATTCGCGCCCGATGACAATATAACGGGCGACACATCTCGGAACCTTTTCGGCAGGATCAGAAAACAGGAAATTCCTCGAATTTGCGGAAATTAAGAAAGTTGCACCCGTATTGGAAGTAAAGCCATTCATTCCGAAAAACGACTTTTTGACAAATTACTTGGAATGATTACTTTTCCCAACTTGTAACTCACGCAACTTATTAAGCAAGGAAATGTCTATAAAGAAATCTATATGTCAATTCTTAGTTCTTTTGCAAAGTCTCGAAAAGAAGTCGTGCCTATCTGTTTTAACCTCAGATCTTGCATTAGTAAATCGTGAAAGGTCAAAGTATGGCGTGAAGTTCTGCCTAACGGAATTATTTTTTTATTAATTTCGAGGAGTTGCGCGGTTCTCATAAACTTTATAGAGCTTTATCAAGTAGCAAATGTCTGCCTACGCTGATGAAAAGAAAAAATAATCTGGTATTTCTCAATTATTCATCAAATCCGCTTTATGGGAGATTTAAGCTTTGAAACTATGATTACATTCTCTGGTAATATAAAATTAATTGACATATACATACATAAATGATGAGCACCAAAAAATTAAGTAATAAATTATTTAGAAACGAATTTTGCTATCTCCAACTTATAATTTGCCATAATGACCTTATTACCAGTTTATATTCTTTCACAAAGTTTTTTCCAATAATCGGATTAAGAAAGGATTTTCGCAACAAGAAAATTCGTTCCTCAAATAAGTTAAAATCTAGGAGATGTTCTACTTCAACTGAAAGTAATTACTTTTATTACAACTTTTGACAAATTAGTAGATTTTTATTTTATAGAAACATTAACTTCCCATTATTAACGTCCTATTGTTTAGTTTAAATCCCTTTCTTGCTGGAGGCCATGGTGTTTCGTGATCTTTAAAGTTAGTTTAAGAAATTAATGTACTGTTAAAAGAGTTGAATGTATTTTAATCAAAAACAATCTCAACATTTTCATCTTGGTAGCCCACAGGCGGTTATTATTTTACTTAAGATGGCCAGAGCCGGGATACCCTGTTTGTTGTTTAACTTTGTTTCAATTTCTGTATTGTTGTAACTAATTAAAAGTGACCATAATTACATGACAGGTTGTAATAACTATACACCGCCTCCCTTAAAGTGATTAGGAAAGTTGTTAGGAACTCTAAAAATTACTCGGACATGACAAAACCATATCTTCTCAAAAACACTCACTTTGTATTATGAAATGCAAAAGAATTGTATGGTATAGACTGGCTATGAATATTTTACGAGAAAACGAATTCAAACTTTAAAAGTACTGAATTTGGTAGAAACTAAAGATAAGAGAATAACCGAATTAAATAATCAAATAATCACTATCGACAGCTTGACAGTGTGACACACTGTTAACCAAATTTTCCTGAACATTATCAATACCTTCTGGCGGTATATGGTACGTAGTGTTACTTCATAAAATCTTGCTCTCAAATCTTTTAAATTTTCCGATGTCACTTAATTGTCTGACTTCTTGCTATCCAAAGATTTGTAAAACGTCCTTCTAAATAGGCTCGGCTTCTTCTCACATAAAAGTAATAATAATAATAATATTCTTTATTGATAACAGATACATAAAATATATCTACTAATAGGACAAAATATAAACATAAAGTTCAGTGCTAATGTATGAAATTAAGGTAAATACTTCAAACCAATGGATTAGACATTACTGCAAAATTAAATAATAATAAAATTAAATAACAATAAAATCCAGTAAAAAAACTACTAAGTGAAGAAAACAAAGAGGGGCAGAAAAGTGACAGCAGGGGATTGAAAAAAAGTTGGGATGAGGGAGGCAGGTGGAAAGGGCCTGAATAAAGTTTGTTAGCGTTTCTGCTCATGTGCGACATCGAGGTTTTGGCCAAGACATTCGTTCTTGCTGTCGGAATGTGAAAAGTATTCGTCGAGCGTGTGCCGTACCTGGGAACGGTTATTGCAATCGTAAACAGAATGTTTGGCGCAATGCAAGGAGCACCAGCCAGAGCCAGTATTGAAGAAACTTCAAACACAGGACGGGCCACAAATATGTTACCACTTGTATGAATACATCAATTTTCAATGCAAGATTCCACGTCGTCAGATCTATGCTGAATGCGTACGCACCAGTTCTGTGTCAGACGATAGCAGAGTGGATGGCGAAGAATCATGCGTTTTGAAGACTAAGTTTTGCGTATCCAAGAAGCAATTTACATAACCCTCGTAAGTCAACCAGATGTCTCTTATTGGGCATTACATCTATCAGTAATTGTTGAATACTTTATTTCAATCTGGGAATGATGCGGGACTGCCTGGAAATTGTATAGCTATTGTAGAAGATGAGCAAGCTCGTATAGAGGTGTTGCAAATGTTGGTTAGAATTACACATATTGATCCTAATATTCTCTTTTTGTCTTGAGATGAAGACAACCCTCATTGGTCAATAACTGCGTGAGATGGCCCACAAACTATCCATATGAAATGCGGGACATGTACGGAATCCACGAAAAGCCAATATCTAGTGTGATATGCTAAACTGAGCATAGTGGGGTCACTCTTTTTTCATGACGACAAATAATACCCCAGCATGTTGTGCATTTTCATGGAAGTCACCATCACAATTGGCATCTTGTAACCTAGTTGCTTCCAACAGGACAGAATATTGGTTATGGGGGATGATGAGGGACGGATTGTATGTTGTGAGCCGATAGGTCTTCACGATGGCAAAAAAATTACCAATGTGCTTCAGTCCGTATCGATCGTTACGTATCCGCGTGTCATGGAGAGCATGATTCAACGGATTCATGTGGTGACCAGTTTGAAGATGTCTATTAAGTCGTGTAAACTGTAGTGGAGTGAAATGAAGTGAAACATACATCGGGGATTAATGTGATTATTTTGCTGATAACGGTTCAAACGATATATTGCATTCGGTAGTGTCGCCTCAAGGAATTCAAACAGTCAGAATTCTTCCGTCAACTATATAACACAAAACATTCTCCCTTTGAGGGTTTTGAGCATAAAACTTCATCATCACAATGTTATCATCATTAGCATTTGGTCGTAGAATTGTAGAAAAATATTGCCACCCTTCCGGTATCTATTACAGTTCCAAATTCTTCTCGCATACTGCATTCTGAAGGAATTTAAATAATTTACATTCCATATATGTATACTGCAAAAGATACTGACTAATATTTCCAGTGAAGTGTACACTCACTGGGGATGCACCTGTTCAATGGAGAAGACAAAGGTTTGAATACTACCACTTTGCCCTATGTACTCTCTGCACTTAGTACGTAATATTATTAAAGGGGAAAAAACTTTTTCGAAATTAAAGAACTTCAACACAGCCATTTCCCCGCGTTCCCCCTAGCACATATTTCCATCTGAGTTTTTATTTTCTCCGCCTAATTGCTTTCACTGCGGGTTAGCAGCTTTGAACTGCAGTAATTGAAACAAATCAAAACCGTTCTCGTCTTCGCAACGGTCTTGTGGCAGTATGCCTGCAGGCAACCGCCCGCAAAAGTTCTAAATTAATTACGAGGATGTAAAATTGTTGTTTCGGCAGTGGGTGGATTGTTTTTAATAACTGTAGAGCAAAAAACTGTGTAGGAGGACAAGGCATAGGCGTTTTAATCCGAAGCGGAATTGTGATATGTGGGATTGTCGGTTAGATAAAGGTCATGAAGTACATGAAAGAAGGGAAAAACCATTACATTCAAGTACTGATAAACTATAAATTTTATGTCAGTAGATAAAAGATGCAAGAAATATATTACAACATAGGATAGACGCAAGAGCTTCCTTAGTTGAAAAGAGTAGGAATCATGCGAGTCGCTGTTTGATCGCAAATGGCTTAATAATGAACAACTCACTGACCAAGAGAAACTACATATAATGAAACTGTATTATACTAACAATTCGACAAAAATTACTCGTGATTTATTTGCAATCAAATTTCAATATAGACCTATTTCAAACATTGCGACAATGCAAAGTACAGTACGAGTTTAAGACATCACAGGAACTCATTCAAAAAGTTAAATTAAGAATTATTATTGGTTTATTTATGGCTTCGTTTAGAAGTAATGGTTTATTTCTTTATAATACAAGAAAATAGTGTTTACAAATTTCATTCATTGTGAAAATGAACGTGAATAATTCACTTGATTTAACTTTATTGTGATTATGGGCAATATAATGTGCTAAAAGCTCCTCCTGTCATTTCTAATTCTAATGAATGGGAACAAATTAACGTGTGACGTGTCGACTATAAGAAGGCGGAACTAATAATAAGTGCCCACATACACTTATTATTAGTCCCGCCTTCTTATAGTTGACCTAACAACCTTATGATTTCCGTAAAGATAGCAAAGACTGTGGGGCAGCACACTAAACACACTGTTCGGATTACTCCTCCCGCACAAGTACTTGTGCGGGAGGAGTAATCCGAACAGTATATTTATTATGATTTCCCATAACCAGATCGATTGGTTCTACGCTGTATGTACCAATTCTAACGTAGGATTGTGAATACTGCGTGTGGAATAAGAGAAAACCAGAAAGCCGACAACAAGCATGCGAAATGAAATAATGCGAGGAACATTGGTGTCAGGAGAACAGACTGCGCAACGCAGACATTAAAAAACAACTAAATACAACGTAGGTATAGTTAGCAATATATGCTCAGTGCACCTCAATATCCTCTGGTTCGGTCTCTACGCTCCTCCAAAATTCCTTAATTGCCGCTTATACATATTCCTTCGAATTTCCTCGATTGCCGCTTAACTTGAAAATTTTTTTTTTTTTGCAAAAACAGAAAAGAATGTGGCAACTTCGTCAAAAGCAATAGAGAAATGTAAGAAGAGATATCCTCGACACGTATGGACGTGAAAAGTACAGGATTATGATGGTAATGGTGATGATGATCTTTTTTATTCATTAATAAATATTTCGATTGGTAATAGGAACAGAGCATATTAGCGATTAGTTTTTTTTCCGTTGCTAGTACTTTCAAATGCAGTCATTGTTTTCTTTAATTTTCTGCACTTATTAATTAATTGTGTCACATAATGAATAAGGATTATTATTATTATCACTTGAAAAGAATAAATCCTGTATTGAATATGAGTATAGAACCTCTAATTCTAGGAATAAATAAAATACCTTATGCTTCGACTTAAATTTAATTCAATTAAGAACGATAGGTCACTTAAAGCAGTTCACGTTTCAATTGGACATATATTACCTACCCAAGGAAAGAATTATACGGATATTTAACAAACAATTACACTCGCGTTTCCCTAAAGGGTAATCCCGTCAGATTTATTTCACCGATGGGGCGATAATTTATTCCGAACCGCACCTGACATACATACGTATGCAGCTTAATGGAATTTACCGGCAATTCCGACAGTGCTACAGGAATAATTCAAGTACGGACAAAAATAGTTATTACTAAACACCAGATTTAGATTTCTTCATTCCATCACGGCCCCGCCCCAATGTTGCTTCAAACACTTACATATTGGTTGAAAAAGTGGCACATTATTGCATCGAAACACACGTCCCTTGCTAAAAACGCAACTGTAAACGGGATTTACTGGGAGGTATTTATGATCCTCGACCTAAAACCGCCAAATAATGGTAATTACGTACTTAGTTAATTGGAAGTCGTTATTTATTAAAGGTTGCGCAGATTCTTCTTTAATGTTCTACCAGACTACACAAAAATATCTCTCGATACCTCATTGCACAAAATAATAAAAATATTTACTCTACGAAGAAATCTATGGCGTAGAAGAATTTTTGATGATCTAAGTAAATACGTGTAATCATATGCCATCTTATTTAATTTTGTTCCCTTTTGACAAATGTAAGCACATTATTTACTCATGAGAATAAAGTTTACAGTGTAGCAAAATGTGTTAAAAGAAGGAGAGAAAAATGGTGGAGGCGCCGATAAAATCCAGTTTATTCTGCTGTTTATTATAACGGTATGGGCGATATGTTCTTTAATAGATCAATCGAGTGTAGCGCAAGACACGATTGAAACGAATCATCGAGTTACTCCCGATAATTTTGAATTATTAAGAAATGTAAACTCGCCGCGAGAACTAGACGCGTATGAAACGATATATATTTAAAAAGGATTGAACTTACTAAATCGCGAAAAAGGGATTTTACAGCTTAATAAATATTTTTACCGAGAAAGAAAAGGGGCATCCTGTATATTTTTCTTAAATGCGCACAAAACAGATGTTGTACACCCTACGCTCATAAATACTACTTGCCAATCGGGTCAGGCAGATTCCTTCGGGCATATTACGCTAAGTGTGTTTATAAGTAGAGATAGATGTATATATTTCCTTTTTAAAAGGTGCATATTAGATATGACTTTCGTTTATTCGGGAGGTGGTTGACAATAAGAGCCGACGTGCTCTTCAAACATGTCCAGAATTTTATTAAATCAATTTGTGTGGTGTGGCTCTCCCGATACTGGGTATTAGTGATACCAGTCCACAGTCCTTGCAACTCTTTCATGTTTTTGTGTTTGGTAATTATTGATACTAAAGTACATACAACCGTAATTGGTTTGAAAGGTAAACAAATACTAATACTATACAGCGTGTTCAAAAATTTCGGGGCACTATTGCTAACTTTCTTATTATTAATGCTACAGATTCGGTTAAATTAG
>JARFOC010048854.1:0-21031 GCA_031763485.1 Osmoderma eremita | reverse complement strand
ATCAGACGTGTTGTGTGATCTCAAAGGTGTATATTTATATATTTTTTAAATATATTTTTATATACTTAATTTTTTGACTAAAGTGTACTCAAGTGTACTCCCCCAAAGGTAAGGTATGTAGCTTATATCTAATGGATTTTAAAAATATCAGTCGACGTAATATAACCTCGAAAAAAATACCCTTATTTCGGTATATAAAACATTGAGGTTATCTTTACTCATCGTTGTCTTTTTGAGGTTTCTACCCGATATATTTCTGTTTTGAAATAACGAAATCTAACGATATCTTTCGTTAGAAAGAAAATGCGTGTCAGAAATGGAATCCAAATTCTAAGAGTGTACGTTGATCTCAATGTAATGTGCGAATTTCATTTGGTTAAAACGTTTTGAACTAGGCCCTAATTGGAGAAAATTGGTCACACCCAATTAAAATTCGAATTAACAGGGAAATGCGCCGTGTAATCTGGCTACTTCTACTACTATATAGTATAGTATAAGTACTCACCATATCGTCAGAGTCTGGGGCAAGGGCGGGAGGTGAATGTAAAGCCCAAACCTCCGATTTCACCTGAAAATAATAAAGAAAATTAGAGGCGGCTAAACTGTCGATTTTTTCAGCTTGCGCGTTCCAAAAGCGTATTATACAAAATTTAATTTGACTGGCGGCATACGTTTCAACTGATTTCTTCACTCCTGATATGAAATTTACAAATAAAAATCCCACAAACCTTAAAACAAATGCTTTTCCAGTTGTATATTTAGCAGGTCTTTTTTTTTTGTTATATTCTGTTTGTTTTTAATAAAACCAATTTTAGCACTAAAGAGCGGTTTGTTTTTAGTATGTAAGAAAATCCATATATTTTAAAGCCTGTTTGACACGATGCTAGCTGTCATCCAATTTTTCTTCCTAGAAACTATACTTGAAGATTGGAATGAAGTTGTAGTTCCCAAATAGTACATTGGCGTTAACTTCATCAGTATATCACTGCCAACTCAAGTACATTGTATCTTTTGGGTTTAGGTTATGTTTATGTATGTGTCATTAGCGGCTGTAGAACAAGTACACATTGGGGTGTTTTTTTCTCTTTATGCAAGTTGATAATAGAGCTACAGTATGTGAATGTAATGAAAATGCAACAATTAATAAAGATATTTCAGATAGTGAGCAGACTAAATACGATTATGAACACAATGAATCAGGTTTCTTTTCTACAACTTCCAGCGTTTTAATTTGGGTTGGCATTATATTTCACACATGCGCATTGCATTTCTAGTAAGAAAGTTGAATAGAAAAATAGAATTAAATCTATGAAGTAAATTAGCTCGACTTTCTAGGATAGTGTCAAGTGTATGATGGATATAGTACGAAAATTGGACAAATCTAGCATCGTGTCAAACGGGCTTAAGTTTTGATTTATAGCATGAACAGCAATACACATGTGTGTAAACAGCAACACAACTTTCTATCTGAATGCATATACTTCTATTTTACTGTTAGGAAATATTAAAAGACGGAAATTTACAACTTTTCTAAAGGAAAAATAAAAGCATCCAAATACTTGTATAGAAAGTTTAGTCACTAGGCGCTCACGTTTTGCTATTCATCCTATTTTACGAAACTAATCAGTTTTGAAATATAAATATATATTCAAATTTACGCGGTAATAATCCACAGCGCCATAAGCGCCTGAATACCCAACCAGTTTCTAAGGGGCAGAATTCACTATCTCTACTTATATTATCTAAGTTTAGTACTGCCCGGTCAGTTAATTTCTGGTGCGTTTCCTTGGAAATATTATTACGTTCTGTTTGGAGAAGCCGCCAGAAGAGGTCTTTCGAAAATGGATACGAAGAATTTGTATTCTTCTGTCCAGTTCATCCCACAGTAATTCGATGGGGTTCAAATCCAGACTCCGCGGGGACCAGGGCATGATCAGTAAAACGCTCTCTTCTGCTTGAGGAGAGAGATAATCTTTAGGGATCCGTCCCGTATGCTAAGGGTCGTTATCGTGTACAAACACGAAATTCTCCCCAATTAACCGCAGCCCCCGCACTGCTGAAACACCCCCAAATCATCACTGAACCATCCCCGTGCTTTACTGTGGAAACGACACAATCGTCTCTCGTGCGTCTGACAAAAAGTCTGCGCTTCTGACCAAACACTTTAAACTTGGATTCGTCAGTCCAAAGGACGTTCACGCGCACTGTATCTCCTTCCTCGTGCAATGTGAGAATAGCCGATCCCTTTTCTACAGTTATTGACTTTCCTTTCGGCATATATTAAATAATATTGCGAGAAACACAACAATCATCCGTATTGATTTTATTTTTATTGGTGACTGATTCACAAGGAGTATGATTAGAAATACTTCCTATTATAATGAAAGATACGCAGGTAAAGTTTTACGACCCCAAAAAACCCACATCTCTACTATCAATATTTATAAGCAATCACCCCTAAGCATGCTTTATTACCTACCATTACAGTAAATTAGAATTTCTCATTATAATACTTATGGTAATGAGGATTTCCGGCTTAATTATGTTATCATAAGCTCTACATTCATGTATAAATGTTTACAATAATATTAGAGACATTGACTATTGAAGAAAAAACGATTTTTTTTTAATTTCTCGGAACTGTCATAACTTTAATGGCCGGAATACCTACAGTCAATTCCTTTTAAGAATACAGCGTTGAAAAGATAGGAGAAAATATCTGGGGTTATGATAGATTTCCCACAATAAATTTATGTTGGATAAAATGAAATATCACTGATGACTGCGTTTTCTATGCCTACTGAAATGTCATTTGTCATATACTCTTATTGCTTCTGTGTGATGCACTATTATATTCTTAACTATATTCTTAACCTGAATCGAGTTAATACCATTTCTTTTCAACCCTCTATGTCCTTACACATAAAATAAAATATATCTGGGAGCAATACAAATGGTATTTTGTGCGACAGGAGTAATCCGACCAGTGTGTTTATGGTATTCCGTCTGGTAAGCAAAAAAGTTTATTCCAATTGTAAATATAACTTTTAGGAATGCGTTAATTGAAACACGCATTTTTGTGCTCACTTTCTGAACAAAATTATAGGTGGAAATAGAACATGTGCTACTTAAAAATCTGCACGGCAGAATGCATATACTGTTTGGCACATTTTGTGAATGACATTATGCGAAAAAAAAGCTTGTATACAAGAACGAATAGAATTTTGGTTGGCATTATGCATCCTGTCGAGTTTGAAATATGAGATTTGGCGCGGTAATCTGTTTAGTTGAGTTTGCAGACCACCAGAGGGATAGGCACACAATTTTAACGTTAAGTGCCCCATCTCCCCTCCATATTATCTCTGGCCTAATAACCGTTATTATTTACCGGAACAAAAGCTTGGTTATGTTTAAAAAAAAGTGTTTGCTATAAACTGTTTCTATAAGAATTATATCTACTTAGTATCTACTTTATTATAAATAATAATTTCCATTAAAGCAATGAAATGCTGTTGCTAATCACGTGTTTTAAGTTTGAATTTTTCCAAACATTAATTAAATATTATTTTTGCTAAAATTCAGCTTTCATAACATTAGTAACTAATATAATAATTGTTGTGATAAAGCGTATTTGAATAATAATAAAGCAAGTCCCAAATATAAATGAGTTTTATTATCATAAGGATAGGGGAATGAATATAGTGATTAGTAAAGCTGGCACTTCGAACGTTCGGCCAGTAGCGCCGAAGAAGTACAAGGGGTGTAACATGTTATAGAGGGCCCGTCAGGCAGCTATCGTTGCTCGGGCCGATTTCGTTTGTACGATTGTCTTTATGTGTAAAGAGTTTTGTACGGTTTAGTTTAATAATGTCGCAATTACGAACGTCAAAAAAGCGGTTGAAACATATGCTGCAAATATTTAAGTGGTGTTATACAATTTATGCACCTGCATGCTGAAAACGCTGCTTAAAAGAATAAGTGTTTATTTACATTTATTACCTACTAAATCCCTTGCAATTATTCAAAGCACGCGCAACTGACCCAACGCTCGTTGTGCCAACTCTAGTGATTAAATACAAATGAGTACGGAGTGTTCTAATCATAACGCAACGTTGGAAAAACTCAAATTGTAAAATAACTTTTACAACAACAATTATCATTAATCTCAAACTCATAAATGTATTTATTCGGCAACGAACATGATGATTATTACCATTTACACTGATTTTCAGTTTAGAGGTTTAACATATGAGACGTCTAAAGTCATACATACACATTTCCTATTGGTTAAAATTATACGACGGACAGTGCCGGATAGCAAAGCAATGGGCAAAGCGCTACCCATATAACCTCAATGTTAAGTTACACGACGCGACAATGTACTTGAACGTCGAGATCAATAGGAACGCCGCGCCCATATCAGTTTTCCCGTTATCAGCAATACTTTAATACAGTTTATAGACGACAATGAGTTGAACCTGCATCACAAATATTTTCCGCGTTTGAACATTGACGTAAATTTTATCTTTATTTTACGCCATACAATTGAATCGTTTATCTCTAAAGAGGAATCAAACCGTTCATTCCAATCCCTTACACTTGGGTAATCAAGAAAAACTGAATTCAAATTTACTAGTTTTTCTCTACACTGCCACCCTCGACGAGTCGCCACTGATAAAACGAAAAACAACAAACAGGGCGGAAGTGAATGCCTTCTTATAATGGTTTCATTGTCTTGCATTATCGGGAAAACCCAACAGATCAATAATATCATTCCTAACCTCAAATTTAGTTCTTGCCATTTTAAGCAAGTTTCAAACCGGGGTCGTCTAAATTAATTGAAGTAATAGACTCTTAAATACACGAATAAACTATGTGCCTTCTAATGCTAAGCAATAATTCTATGCAGCCTATGTGTAGTTTAGTTAAAATTATATGTTTTTACGTGTAAGTAAAAATTATACACACATCTGACTTGAGAACCTTTTAAAAATAAACGATTCAATTGCATTATTACTAGACAATATTTCGATAACATTAGCGTATCGTAAAAATTACATTGAGAAAACACGATATGTAGGGAACAAAAAAACTATCTACATTCATAAAAAAACATTATATTAATATCACCGAGCAACAGGTAGAATCGAGCGGAACTTACCCTCATGGGAATCTCATAATCTTTATATAAAATCGTGTAGTCGACACACCGCACTCAATCAAATATATAATGTTTATCGTTAAAACATAAATGGAAGATACAGATCTAAACACAAACCTGTCACTAATATGGATTAATATCAACAAGCACACAGCGATCAATCTCAACTGTCTGAGATTGACATCAGAAAGTCCCTATATTGTTTATAAACTAGTTCATATTTTCTTTAGTGGATTCACTACAGCCTGTTAGTCTTCGCGCTATTGGTCATTCGTGTTTACCGACGTTATTATTATTTTTGCTTCGTTTTTTGTATTTAAGTAAATATGAACCTATAGTTTATGGAGAATCTAGGGACCTTTCTGATACCAACTTGAGACAGTTGAGATTGATCAATGTACATACTACGATATAAAAATATGAGGCTTTTAGGTAATTTATAAAAGAAAATAGTTGTGCAGATACGAGACAATTAAATAAAGACAACAATAACAAAAACTTCGATAGATTATTTAAGAAATAACTAACAACTTTTGGTTGTTATTTTCAAATAAACAATCTAGCCTATATAAATTGTACACAGCGTTACCAACTATACGGAAATGTTCGTATATCAAGGATTTTCAGAGAATTATTCCGAAGTAAAAGCTCATCCCGTGCAGATTTTTTTCAGTAATTGCAACTATTTATATTCATTATGCATTTTAAAAAATCATTGTTTTGTAAAATAATTTTAATAACATGTAATAAAGTTTGAATTGGAATCTTGCAGAATTTGTAATACTTCATGTGAACGAGTTTTCAGTAAAGCTAATTTCTTCTAGATGCAGATTTTTTTTTTTAGTTTCAATAAAAGTTTTATTTATGCTTTTTTATTTATCTTTGAAATAGGGAAATATACCGCGTTGGGTACGGATTTACATTGGTATGGAGTTGGCAAAACTGACTGTACATACCGCTTTAAGTATCAAGAGAATAGTTCTGTTGCTTGTTGTATTTTTACTTTATAACCTCAAATTTTCAAGTTTGCGGGGTGTGAAGTATTTTGAGGTTTTTTTTTAAGTTAAAAACAAGTAATTAAAATATTAGTTAAAACCGTACGATTTCAATGTCTTAAATATTAATGTAGCGGTGTAACTGCATGTATGTAGATACATCTATGGACAAAAGTGGCACCTGCCATATCACTATAGACGTATAAAGAATTTATTATAGCAAAGCATATTAACACTTGGAATCCGATCTTACTCTTTTGTTACATGAGTGCTTCGTACACTTTTGCCTTTTGAATTGCTGACATCCGGTTAATAACTTACAGTAGTGACCTGATTTGATTTAGATCTGCCATCATCATATATCATAACAATTGCATCCCCCTATTTAAGTCGTATTGCACCTATAAAATTTATTAATTTGCTGTGGGCTTTTGTGTTGAATGTTTATATTTAAATTCTAATAGACGGTAAAAGAAAAATAATCAGATAGAGTATCTAGCTTATTTTGTATTACGAAACTGCTAGAATTCATTCATTCCTAGATACTTGTAACTATGAATTACCAAAACAGTTGCTTGAAGATATAGCTCAATAAAAAACATTAAAAACGATTTCTATTAATGTTATAAAATTATAACGTTTTGGTTAAATAAAATCGTTAACACAATTAACTGGAATCTTTATTGATATACGCTCAACTGTCTAAAATCTAAAACTATTTAAAATTTACCCTACCTATACCAACGGTTATTTTCAAATATTTCATGGCGCGTAAATCAAATGCGGAAACATTGGGAATTAATTTCTTTTGTAAATGACGATGTATCGTTCGTATAGATGAAGAAATATATTTACACACAATTTATGAATGCTTTTTCTAATTTGGGATTTTAGTATTAAATAAAATACTTTAACTTCAAAATGTACTTTTATGAAGCTTTATCTTTAATGCAACCCAATAAAGAACAAGTGCATAACCTTATTTTTGGATGATAACGCATTGCAAATTTAGGAGGCGGTTTTTAGAAAGAAAAAAAAGTATGGATATAGTTTTTGTATGCAAAAAGATACCGTCGAAAAATACGTTAAAAACAGACAACCATTTCAATATCCATCGAAAAACTTGGTTGATTAAAGGGTTTTTCGTATACCTTCAAAACAATTAATAGCAGAACTTTAATTTGTGGGGTCCCCACAATGTAGGGCCCTTCATCAGTCTCATGTCGAAGATAATCGTAGGGCTGGGTCTCTAATATGCTTGGGGTTCCGGAGTCAGCAAGAGTGAAAACTACTGAGGTCTGTCATAAATAATGTATACACAGCCAACTATTGTTCTATAGGTACAGCCATGAATATACCCAAAAAAAGGAGTGTTTTGATATAAGAATAGAATCCAAATGCAGCAATGCAGGGGTTTGTTAAAACAGACAAATTAAACTATTATTAAAATTAAGGACCTAATATTTTTCAAAATATCAATAAGCTATTTTATCGTTAGTTTTAAAGCAGGAAAATCACTAGTTATAATAGTTGAACCTCGAGGGTGGCATATCTGTCAACACGGGTGTATATATAAACAATAACAGCTTCTACCAAAAGTGGGATGGGTCATTGTATCTACCTACATACATTTGCGCTAGATTACCTTTGTTGGTATACATATGTAAAAATGAAAAGGCGATGAACTTAATTGTGGGAATCCCCCAAACAAACAGAAAACGGCATATATTCATGCTATAGTATCAAGTAATGCTAATGAAAACCACGCCCCTTGGTGCGAAAAGAATATTTCATATGAACTTCTACATTTTTAATACGTAAACATTCCAATCGATACCATTTAATAGATAGACTTTAAAATTGATTTGAAAAGTAGGCTTTGCCGATATTTGGACCGTTTAAGAAGTATTGAAGGGTCGGGGTTCGATGACGATTTTTCCCGCGTCATTTTGCATATGAGCACGGACAAAATAAATTGTACCCGGTTCCCGAGAACTACCCACTTGGGATCGAATCGTATCATGCAGCAGGAACATTATCCCCAGCGGTAGTCGTAACATATGTATGCGGTGGAACTCGGTGGCGGTAGATATCGTTACCTACCCTTGGGCGCTGAGCGCCGATTCGGCAGCCATCTTATCCTTACAACGATGGGGGCACAACGGAAATATCTAGTCACAAACTGTGCACACATCACAAGCTGGTACGCGGCGATACGATAGACGTCATGACACCCGTCGGGTTGTAATCCGCCCCGCCCAGTCTCGTGACATCGTCAGACGGCCGCCCGCACTCGTCAGACATGCAGCCGTCTCAACGCGCGCCGACGGAATGGGAGCGGTCGCAATTTCGCACCAGGGCGGCGGCGACGCGCGCCTTCCTTCCCTCAAACAAGAACAGAGGGGGCGGTAACGGCTGGAGTACCAAATTGTCGTCACGAAAAGTACTCACTAATTCCTGTCGTCATAGTTTATCACCACTGTGACACGATTACTTGGAACAGCCTTGTCATTTTGCCTCTATTAAGAAAAGCAATTCTTTAAACTACGTTTCATCAGTAATTTAACTAGTAAAATAGTTAACGATTTTACTTTGTTCTCTCAATGATCATACAAATATTCATAAACTGAAATCTGTTCCGACAAATGTGTAACCAGTAACTTCCAAACGTCAAGTTAACATTTAACACTTTTAGTAGGAATTACCATTAGCACGATAAAAGGCCTCACTGCTCTGACGTCACGCGTCTGTTACGTCAGCATATAGAGGGGAATCAACAGTGGTGTCAACTCGGCGAAGTATAGGTTAGACCAATTCGCACGCACGTGTTTGTTCAATTTAATTTCAATTATTAATGGTTCTAACTACTCCTTTTTTATTATCTGTTACAATGGTTTGTTATCCTCCGATATAAATACTCCATGTAAATACAATAGGGTATTTTACGTTAAAAAACTATACATGTTTCGACAGCAACCGATTTAAGACCAGATGAAACTAAAGTGTGTACGTTTAAAAATCCCAAAGCGTGGGCGATATGCTATAACGAGTCAATTTCCTAACTGTCCAACTTATTTATCAAAAAAAAATTAAGTTGGACACAAGTCGATAAAATAAAATGTTGCCCGAGCAATTACTAAAGTGGGTTGATTAATCAGATTTTGAAATTCTACATCAATGTTTGCCTACCGACATTCATTCACATAACCTATTGTCAACCATGAATATATGCAATACGCCGGATATATAGTATTATCTTATGGTGGTTATTAATTGTTAAAGAATATTAAATCAATAAATCGCAAAAAAGAAACAAATAATAACCGAAGTATAGAACTTAATACCCTAAAAAATAAATAAACACAACGGATGACATGATAAAACGACACAATATGATGCAGCTAATTTCACTCTATTCAAATTGTTTGAAAATAATGACAACATTGTGCAATAGTGAGATAGTTCTATATGTTAATTATACAACTAGAAAGGGATACGAAACTGGTCCTAGCCTGGTAATAGCCTGTAATGTTTTTTAAAAGGCGAATAGACTAGAGTTTAGTACAATTTGGTTTTTTTCACCACTTAAGGTGAATTGAAATTTCAACCGTCAAAAATGTGAAGTTAAAGTGTCAAAGCAAACGTAGTCGATTAACATGAAATAATCACAAGTCAGATGCAATTTCTCTAATTTCAGGTAGGGTAGATGAGAAATCCCTATTAAGTTTCGTTAAAAATCACTATAAAATATCAATGGAAAATTGACAAATATAAGTTATATAAGTATACAACGAAAATCCCAGTTGGAAATATTTATGTAAGAAAATGAGCATAAGATGCAAATTAAACAAAATAACAAAGAATTCTTGTCACATTTATACACTAGTTTTTACACTAAATATCTAAGAAAAAACGCAATATGTTCAAAAATAAATGTATTATTCTGAAGGTAAAGCCACACAGAGTGTTACGCTTTGTAGCACCTATATTGCGTATGCAGGCACACTGCAAGCTAGGTTTCGTCTGTATTGTCGTAAATGTTGGTGGTTACCGTGGGTAGTTTTAATTGAATTCTCCACGAAATCACAAGTCAAAAATTTGTTAACGATCGCTGTAAACATTTCCTTCAAAACCGAGGAAGAAAATTCATTTGAAAAATCTGCACCACTGACGGTGTGGTCGATCATTTTCGCCTGAATAAGCGATTTATTTACCAAGAATTCGCCCAAACACCACTCAGACAGAAGTTAAAATAAACAGCCTCCGAACCAACTGCTTGAGCTACACCAGCCAGCACTAGCTAACAGCTTCAGTGTCCATTTTTCGAAACTTATCAAAGAAATTCATCACCTTAATAATATAACCTGCAAACTGCACCACAATAGCAGTTCATAGGAGGCCTGCGCTTGCGTCGAAAGAAAAATTGAACCTTCACTGCTTGTTTTAATTACTTGAAAAATGTACAAGAAAATTTACTGTGTCGATGGACTTTACATTCTGCATCTTCCAAATTTTCATCAGAAACAACCTAACTTTTTGCCTTCCTTTTCGCCATTCTGTTATTGCTCGCACTTGCACCTCTGGTTTTTTCCTGTCCCACCCATTTCATTCTTTGCATTTTTATAACTCGAACCATCGTTTCCCCCTCCACATTTCTCGGTTCGTTCGTCTCCTATATAATCAATTTTTCTCTATTACTCCCCCATCATACTTCTTATATAAGATTATCCTGCAAAAAGTAGTGTAATTTACTGTTGAACAATAAACCAAAGACGACAGACATGACGATAGTCGAACAAAATGGAGAGGAAATTAACTTCGAGGGCAATAAAAATTCAATTTAAAATGTAATACACATACAACTGTTTATTGAGACATATATAAATCAGTCCTCTCAAGATTGATAATTAACAATTCCAATCGAAGCTCCTAAATAGCTCCGCAAAGATCACTAAATGGGTTTTCTGTTTAGCAGTATGTTGTTGTATAAGTAGTAGACGTTATTTATTACATGTCAAAAATTTATTATTATCTACATCACACTAAAATAAGGAAAGTGTTACAATTGTGTTGAGGGACATAATCGGGGAAGCAAAAGCAATAATTAGAATAATCATAAATGGTCCTAACGATGATCAATATATTGGGTGACAATAATAATAGTATTAATAATAAGAAAAAATTAAAAAGTATATAATTGTATAGAGTTGTTGTGTATAAATTGCAAATGAGTCTTTTAGCTGTAACGTATGTCGGAGCTAGTCAGAATCATTTTCCTTTTATATATAATATATATATAAACTTATCAGAAACAGAAGTATGTTAACTCCTTAAATTACCGCTAAAATACATCACAATGCAAAATGCATTTGCAGGAATAAAATATACATATAATAAAAAAATTAACTCGCTTCATGAGCAATGGTCTGTACAGGACAATTCATGAATTGAGTGTCGTCCCTCCATGCCCGGACGCATCGGCAAGTAGACGACACGAGGCTACTTCGTAGCGATCTGTGTCGTCCGACCCCAGCGTCCCTACAGTGTCAAACCCCACAATACCAATCAGCTGCAGTTATTGTGACACCCGGGATGTCGGGCAAAATGAATAATAAAAAAGAATCAATTAAAATAACATAGAGCATTATCAAAAAAAAGACTATAACTTGCAGGCGGCGCCCCCGCGATGTAGTCTCCAGAACTAGGGACGCAGACCCCCCAAAAAAAATTAACAATATAAAAAACATGAAAATTTAAAAAACCTTACACAATTTAATTTGTTTCACATTCAAAGAATAGAATTACAATTTTTAAACATAATTTTGAAAAATCCAACACATATATACGTCATATATTTATATAAATATATATACTAAAGAACCAAATCAACAATATAAAAACGACGAATGCAGAAAGGTTTGGGGACACCATCAGCTGTTATAAATAATGGGTTCCACTAATGTGTGGGGGCAGGGCGCACACGGACAACAGAATTTCTTTTTTTTTTTGTAGTTGCACACCTGCCCACTGCCCAGACGCAGGGCCACTCGCACTCAGTCCCACCGCGGGCTGCACTGATGTCACTACTTAGCTCCAGGACGCGTACGAATCCTGGTACCACTGCTGCTCACCGTTGACTCCCGCTGCCCCCAGAGGCTGCTGCGCCAGAGGTTGGTTACCCCAGGTGCTCTGGTATCTGCGCTTCGACTCCCCCTGGTTCTGGTGACCCCCGTCAAACTTTCGCTTACCTGTTTGTCAAAAAATTTAAACAGTTCGCAAATTCAATAAATTCAAACAAATAGAAATTACAAACACATACGCAGCACTTCAGATAGAAATCAAACACACGTGATGGTGTCTTTTGAACGCGCAACCAATATTACAAATTGGTGATCAAAATCACCAACATTTAAGAGCATATGTTGACATTTTGACAAAAAAAAAGGTTATTACTTCTTTATTTATTTCATGGTGAAGAAGAAATACCAAGTGTATTGCTAAAAATACTATCTAGTCAAAAATTCATTTACTGATAGTTCTAAACGAATCATACATTTCTTAATTCGTTTTTGAATATAGGTTTGCTCCAACTGCACTCGCCGACTGTCAGAGGCATGCGCATTGTGTAGAAGTATTGCAATTAAAACACGTCAACGAGTCCACATGGAACAAAGCTAATATTACATTCAGTTATAGTAATGTTATTTGTCGAGTCATTACAAAATTTAGTACCAGCGTAGTATATCCAATATACACTGCCCAAAATGGTCTAAGAATCATACGTATTTTGGGAGATTTTCGAGGCGGTCTCGACCAAATAAACTCTCAACATATTCTGATTTCAGGCCAGATATCATTGTCATTATTTATGTTGCATTATTCACCAGATAAAAACTAATTTGCCAATGTATCACTGCTGTTTTTTGTGTAGCAAGCAAACGTTTGAAATTTGTAACTAACATTACACTGTTCACGCGGAGTTTGACTGCTATTTGAAGTCTCTGTACTTTACAAATACGTTGTACTAAAATTTAATTTGGACTGACTTGAAATATTAAAGTGGAACAATTCGCTGCGGGAAAACTAAATCATAATTAAAACGTGCAAATGAATTTAATTTTAAGTGCAACAAAAAACATATTGTATACGGTCTTTCAATAAGAATGGCTCGTTTATATATTCGTGTTTCCCCTGATATAGGATTTATTATATTCGTAACATACTAGTATTATTAATTAAATCACTTTGTATATTACTTTCAACAATCTAACAACAATCTAAATACATATCGTTTGCGACAGAGGTTCCACCTGAAATTCAACTTAATACCGGAAGGCAACTGGATGCGGAATTAAACTGACCTAAACTTGAGCGTGTGAAATAATCAAATCAAACAAAAACAAATATTAATTTTCTTTATGTAATTCATTGTTGCCACTTGTGGGAGTAAAAAGGAGAATAGGAAGGAAAGGGTACCTACAATTGTGGAAGGAATTTTCCTAACGCCACTCGTACATCAAAACAACTAAGCAGTAGCTAACAAAACGGCTGAAATTAAAGAAAATTATAATTACAAATTTTGTTGGTCTTTATTATTAAACACAAGAATATATTAAATTTGTGAGAACGTTGTTAATATTTAATATTCTATACAGGTTCAACCTATAAGCTACACGACATAATTGAACACAACATATCACTCCTCACCTTACAACAAATTTATTGATTCGATCATACGGTTGACAATGGGAATCTACGTACAGTGGGATATCGTTTATAACGACATATCCTTGTAACCAGCCTAGAGTAGACGTGGTCTTAAGCCGGCTTCACAGAACGTGTCGCGGCAACATTTCTCCCACCACGTGGGTTTAACTGGCGCTTGTGACAGGCGACGGTTTGTTTGCTTCTACTATCGCAAATACTGAATGAAATAGCAAAGGAATCATAATTGCAAAAATAAGAAATCTCAAAGATGGATCAGAAACTGTTATGTATTAAATATTAATTTAACAAGGACAGCACAGATAAATACATACCATAACCTCATTTATTTCTGCGACACCAAATAAAATTCAACTACACTTACGATCGCGAAATGGTGATTTCACCAAAAGAAGGATTGAAGGGTTTTGATTGGTTGGTGACGTCGCTGACGGCACGTTTTGGTTCTGTGAAGCCGGCTTTGTATGGTTCAGAATTAAGAAAAGCCACAATCTTTTCAAGAGCGGTCCGATATCCGAGCTAGCAAACTGACGTGAAAAAGACGTCGTTTAATAATAATAATAATAATAATTCATGCCTCTCCCCAACAGCGTTAGCCAATTACAGGGGGTCGATGGCGGCCATGAGTCATTATTATTACGCCTGCGCCCGTGGAGCGACTTAAGATCTAGGCCCTCAGCATTTGCCAAAGGAGTTAGGAAAACCACGGAAAACCTAACTCTGAAGGCGGTACACGGGGCTCGAACCCATGACCCCGAGCGTAGTGAGCGAGTCGCTAACCGACTACGCCACTAGCCTTAATATTTAATATACTCACAAACGAGGTTTCTTTTCACGTCAATTTGCTAGCTGGGATTACAAGCGATATGGAATGATTTTGCTAAGCAACTAGGACACAATATTGTTTCTGGTAAAATATGTAACGATACAACAGACCTGCAACGACTAGTTAAACACAGAGTGTGTGTAACGGTCAAAAATAGTTTTAGTATATTAGCATTTATTACATTTATATTCTCCTGCAATTTGGGATGTATTTATCGTCATTCGATACCGTTGGCCCCCTGTTGGGCGCCAAAAATTTTATATATGCAACAGTCAAGCGTATATACAAATCAGGAGGCCAGAAAATTTGCCCTTAAAATCCCAAACCAACGAAAAGAAACGCAAAAGCCCCGCGTTTTCCCCTGATGGTACTGCCAAATTTACGAAAAGAATACAAAAGACGAAGAAAATTTCCAACGCTTATTTTTCAGAATGACGCCAGACAAAACGAGGAAAACAAAACATCGCAAGAACAAACCGAAGTGACAGAGTTTTTAATTATATTTAACTATATAAAATTATCTAAACTGTTTGTAAAATAAAAAAAAGTATTTTTCAACATAAACATTGGATACAGCGACCTACGGTTAGAAGACCGGATTTGATCGGTCCCTTATAAAGATCATCACTATTTCCAGCATTAATCGATTTGTTGTGAGATGAGGATTGATCCGATATATTAAGTGGAATGCCCGGCAAAAATATTTCTACCAGTTTTCTAAATATGGGATAATTGAGGGTTAAATTACACAGAATTTTTTCATTTTAAACACACATTTTTTAACATCAATTTCAAAAATTAATTTTTTGCTTGAAAGATCCCATCGTCATTGCTAAATTCAATATTCATATACTTAAAATATTTTTACAATTACCTGGTAAACTTCCCTTGGCGCGGGCCCCCCCACGAGCGGGTTGCCGCGCTGCCCCACGTCCCCCTGCTGCTCCTCCCCGGCCCACTCTGTTGGCCGCCGCCCCACGGGCTGGGGGCCCACCGGCCCGGCCACGTGCCACCACCCCACGTCCACGGCCAGCCTGTTTTTTAAATAAGATAAAATTTTAAGATACACAAAACAAAAAGGCTCTATTTTAAAAATGAAGTAGAAAAATCTCAATTGAAAAAAATTATAAAATTTAAGATCGGTAATAATTGCACTTGGATAATTATGCTTAAAAAACATTTTTAACGAAAAAGAAAACGGTGTTGTTTGAAGGCAATTATTACCAAATCATTTTTTTTATATAACAAAGGAACACAGTTATCTAAAAACATCGAGTAGTACTCTATCATCCCTTTCTACCTTATAAAGTGGATATAGGATCAAAAGTTACTACGTTTTAACGGTATGCATTTTGATTTTATTAAAACGTGAATTTCATTTCGTTTGTCTTTACCGCACCGCAAATAGTAACTCGCTTCGAGAGAAAGGAATGAAGGAGATTAGAATCTGGATATATGGGTTAAAAAAAAAGTATGTATATGATCTCAAAAAAAGAATTATGACGTCATATTTTTTTTACTACCTGTCGAGCGGCTTCCATTTTGAAATATTACAAAATTCTTTTTTTGGACGCTCCTTCGGAATGGATGATGTCTAGGATTATCTGGCGGTATTTGTTTGGTAGAAAGGCGTTTAACAAACCTGTGTTCCGCTATCGAAGTATACACTGGTTGAATTCAATGTGCTCGCATCCTCCAGTTCCTAAGTGTCAACATAACATTAGTTTTTTTTCTCTTTTTTATCTCATGGCAACACTTAAGCACTGGGTAAAAAATATAAAAAAATGAAAATTATATTTGTATATACGTTACACATATAGGCGTAGGTGCAGCAATCAGCATACGAAATTTAAAACAAAATAGAATCTATCGTAACTGGGTTTCTTATGCACTATTTGAAACAAATTTTTAGAATTAGTTGAATATTGATAAAGTTTTAATAGTTATTTCAGTCCAAATTAGTTCATTGATCCGTACATTTAAAGATAGGTTAGAATATAATTGAGAGAATACAGAATTAACGCTGATTTTACAAAGATGGACAAACTACGTTGCCCTATATTACCGAAACCGGGGTTTGCAGATGGTGGACGTGGCGACAAAATCATTTTTCTAACACTTTGTCAAGTCCTGTTAATGTCCGTCAATAGGAACTAGCATATTGAAAGCGTAAAATGAGGGCGTACAAGTCAGTCGACACATTTTTTTTGACAAATCACCTTATAACAAAATAGAGAGAATACTTTTTCTGATTTTACTCTGATTTAGTCAATCATTTATGAACGTTTCTTGTATTATATTCCATTTCCATTCAACAAATGTGAAGTAACCTAACAGCAACAGTGCTGCCCTCTCTCATGTGTGTATGATATATTTACAATAAATTACAAGAATATAATTTCATGAGATAAAAATAAATGTAGGATGGATAAAATCAAAGCAAATGAAGTAAAATATATACGGGTTGTGAAAAATTAAATAAACTGACGTAGAACATATACGGGGCGGAGAAAATTAAAGAAAAAGGTGAAATATATATAACATAAACAGAGGGTGGGTAAAATTAAAATAAATGAAGTAATATATGTATGGAGTGGATAAAATTGTATTAAAAAAGGGGGGCTCTAACAAATTTTAAATTTGAAAGTAAAAATTAAAAAAACGAGGGGGGGGGGAATATAAGTTGTAAAATTGAAAATAAAAAAAGACTTTCATATGAAATCGACGTCATACACTTCGCACTGATAGGGTTGGACAATTCTTCAATCTGCTACAAAATATAGAACAGGTGCAATATTGGTTTAGTAAAAGAAAAAGCAATTCTTTTGCATCCTGATATGACGCGGTTCACATTACGAATAACTGTAGATCAATTATTTTGACAGAAAATTTTAATTTAAGATCCAAAAGTGTCAAAGTGTAATTTTGTTTATATATACTTTTCAACTTTTCGGTGGTTAATTGAATAATGCAGCTTAAACGATAAAACTTGACTTGACATTTGCACCTGTCATTTGTCATACCTCGTCACCTACTGAGACAGTTCAAATGTCCACACGGCATTTACTTGTAAATTATTACATCAATTTGATATTTATAACTGATTACTGATAAATGTTGATAGAGACAAATCCTGTATTTACGTAAGTTCAGCGGCAAGTATATGTATTTCTTTTTGAAATCGTACTGTATTTCATAACCTATTATTTGTTTGAATATCGGTTATAAGTGCATAAAATAAAGTAAATCTTGAATCCAAGAAAGTTCGACAGTATCTCTTGGCAACAGCGTCAGTCTATACAGGGTGCGGGAAAACAACTTTAAAAATAATTGGGGAATGGTGGAAAGAATTGAGGTATACATTTTCCGTTCGGGAATCATGGATCCGAAATTTGTAATTTCTTTGCTGGAGCCCAAAACAGCTTACAGTTGCCGGCCTTAGAGATACACAACCTATTCAACACGTATAATATATTGTATCTCTTGTTCACAGATGCACTCTGTGTGAAGAGTTAGGAGATGGCAATTGTTAAAACGTTGAATTCCCTTGATTAAATTTTATTTTCATTTTCTTATTTCGTAAGTTTTATTCTGATAAGTTTATTTTGCAAAAACATACTTTTTATTTAATTGTCTATCATTGCACAGAAATACAATTTATTAATATAAAATACAAAATAGGATACGGTGGCTTAAAACAGTAAAAATAAAAAATACCCTTACCACCGCGATGAGTGAAGAACTCCTGGACACATATTTCGGCAACTAAGTTGCCATCCTCAGCAGAATCTACGAAGGAAGATAATGTTAGACGTCGCATTCTGGGAGATTTGCACCACACAGACCACCACTTGAATAACACTACCTAATAATAATAATAGTCCCCTTTTAACAAGCCTCCTGGCTCTTAGGGGAAGGCAGGGGTGGTCTACCATGGTTATTTGCCTTCCGGCTTATAATCTAAGTCTATACATATTATCCAATCGTTTCTGCACACTAAACGCGCTCAGTGAACCGTAACGATCCGCTTAAACAATAAGACTACTATTTACAATGAGTAAATACTGTTAAACAAACACAAACAATTAGATTATACTTGTTATGTTCTAATCCAATTGTTTGTTTGTTTAATAGTATTTACTCATTGTAAATAGTAGTCTTATTGTTAAGCGGATCGTTACGGTTTGCTGAGCACGTTTAGTGTGCCGGAACGATCGGATAGTATACATAGACTTAAATTATAAGCCGGAAGGTAGTGTTATTCAAGTGGTGTTCTGTGTGGTGCAAATCTCCCAGAGTGCGACGTCTAACATTATCTTCCTTCGTAGATTCTGCTGAGGATGGTAACTTAGTTGCCGAAATACGTATCCAGGAGTTCTTCACTCGTCGAGGTGGTAAGTGTATTTTTTATTTTTACAATTTATTAAGTTTCCAAAAAGATATTCGCAGCTATTACAGTAGTAGATATGTGGTTAACAGAACCGCGTTAAAACGTTTTCTACCTTTAAGTTTTTTTAGCGCTAGCAAAGGAACTACAAGTTTCAAAGTCATTTTTCCGCACCCTGTATACCGTAGTATATCGCGTTTGTACGGTTTTGTTCAGAATTGCGTTACGGAGTTTTGTGCGCCGTATACATCGGTTTGCAACAGCAACTGTGGAAACATACCTAACAGTGAAAATATTAAATCGATCTTAAATATACTGAAAACGCTGCTTAAAAAGTGTTTCACAACGTTTTTTCTTTTTATTTATCCACTATCAACCCCTCATTTTGCCATCTCTATTAATGACGCACAAATATTTACTGCTAGGTGTTTTTAAACGTCCCAATCACAAATTACGGACTGAATTATAATTTGCAATTCGCGTAGTGTTGAAATGATATTATAAAGAAAAATGTACGTCTTTAGCATTTTCGCCTGACTTAAAGAAGACAAAATGGTATCATTTTACATAATCAAAGCTACTGTTTTCTAGTGCATAAGAAGCCTTAAAAGAAAAAAATCTACAATTATTATATAGAAAAAGTGTTTCTAAACACATAAAATCAAATAAAATAATGCCATTGTGCTGCACCGACGTTGAGTATGATACCAAACTTCTATTTATTGCGGAAGCTCTAGGAAGGGTTATCCAAAAATTAAAAAAATACATAATATATTACATATATATGTAACAAAAAAAGACCACAAGGGCTCGGCTACACAGCATAAGCTGTCTACTGCCAAGCAAAGCATAAGCGAAGCTTCTAAAAGCACTATAAGCGTTTTAAAGCAAAGACATAAGCTGTGGCGGCGACCCAGACTTTTGGCCAGACTGGAATCGTCGTCAGTGGACACTGCGGACAACACGGACATCGACAACATCGACGTGCTGCTTCTTCTAAACACATTGCGACAAAGCAAACTGGAGGGAGAAATGTTATGGTTAGTGTGTGTTCGGAGTGGCGGCTTCGTCCCCTTGCCCCACCACTTTTGGATAACCCTGCAACTAAGAGCAACAACATCATATCTGAGCCAGCCGCTGCGACGAGCTGGCTTAGCCGCTGTGCTGGCGTGTCCTGACTCATCTCTCTTTCCCGGCTCCGGCCAATTTAGAAACACTATATATATATGTACATTTGGCAAACTCTGATGGCTCAGATATGATGGTATTTGAATGTGGCAAGTGTTCCATTATTATTTATATTATATACAGTGTTTTATTTTTTTTTTAATTTTTCGATTATTTTGACTGAACTGTGTTAGTCGACCATGCGCAAGCGGATCGGGATTGGTTTTGCGTTCCATTTCATTTAGTTTTAGTTAAATGAGTTTGGTTAAAAAATAAAAACAAATGGAAGGATAAAAGAGTGCGGCTGTTAGTGGCAGCTGCTGCCCGGACACTGTGCCACAATCAAACTACCGCATAATCACCAAGAGAAAAAATAATTAAAAAAAAAAAAGAGAAAAACACGGGCCAATTTAATAAATGCCACCCACCGGTTGTGGCTGACGGCCTCTCCCTCGACCTTGCGGTGGCGCCGGCGGATAATCATAATAGTAATCTTCGTACCGGTAATAGTCATCATAATAAGGGTCACTGTAGCCGCCTCGATAATCCCCGTACCCGTAATAGTCGTAATCATAATCTATAAAACACACAATAATCCCAATTTAGCCAACTTGATCCAATTTGGAGAGCCATGGAAAGTCGTACGTACTACTATAAATATCATTATAATAGCATGCCGGGAAAAGAGTCAAGTAACGATTCCCGCCAGAATCTAATACTAAATATTATTTAATATTTTATTATTGTCGTAATATTAAAAATAATATATA
>JARFOC010048825.1:0-21050 GCA_031763485.1 Osmoderma eremita | reverse complement strand
TGCCTTAAACCACCGAAAAACCTGGGCTTTTGACAAAATACTGTCTCCGTAGGCCTGCTGAAGTTTTGCAAAAGTTTGTCCTTTTGTTCTTGCGAAAGGATTTTTGGAACCATTTTCGAGCAGATCTTTCTCATTCTCAATTCATTGGATAAAACTTGATAAACGGTGGTGTGAGACAAATTCAACTGTTCCCCGATCATTCTGACAGTCAACCAACGATCTGAACGCAGAAGATCGCGGATTTTGTCGACATTGTCATTGGTTCTTGCAGTTGAAGGCCTTCCGCTGCGTTGCTCATCTCCCATAGACTCTCTTCCATCTGAAAATGCTTTAAGCCACCGAAAAAACTGGGCTCTTGACAAAACACTGTCTCCGTATGCCTGCTGAAGTTTTGCAAATGTTTTTGTTGCACTTTGCCCAAGTCTGAAGCAAAACCTGATAGCACACCGTTGCGTTGCTCGAAATTACTGTCTTTCATTTGTAGAACGCACTACGAAAAGGACAACCGACAACCAAATGACTTGATCGAGTTCGAACTTGCATTGAACGCATATTACAATGTCCACTTATCGCCCCTCCATGTCCCGCCGAATATTCCATCGTTCAGGGAAAACTGTATTAAGGTACTCACGCACAGGACAAGTGTAATGGGGCGGAGCTCCATCTTGCTGAAACTATAAGATCCTTTGGTGCACCAGGATCATCTGGATCCGGATATAAACTATCAAGACATGGTACTAGGTCATTTTATAAAAAATCCAAATACCTGTCGCCATTTAAGTTCCCATCAAAGAAAAACGGCCCAAAATCTTGTTTTCAACAATGCCGGCCCAATCATTAACTTTTTGAGGATATCCCATTATCGGGCGGGGATTTTCAGTATTCGGCGGTTTTGCTTATTTACACCTCCATTGAGACGAAACGTTGCCTCATCCGAAAACACAAATCGCTTTGAAAACTATGGATCGTAATTGCACAAATTCATGAGTATCTCTCAAAATTCAAGTCGTCTGTCGTGGTCATCTTCATTTAGTTCATGAACCAACTGGACTTTGTAAGGATGCCATTTATTTACCTTTAAATACTTTAGGAGGGATGTCTGATCTGATTTTCCACAACAATACTGCGGCTTGGCTGATGGTGATCTTCTTGAACATCTAGCAATACATTTAGCTGTTCTTCTTCTGATACGGTAAGCCGTTCTTTCGTATAATTATCCCTGACGTTACCTAAATCACGTTATTTTTTTTCTGTCTTGCTGACAGTAGATTGACATATATTGGATCTCTGTGAGAATACTTGGCATTAATCATTTCGCAAACTTTCTCTTGGGTGCGTATCCTGTCCTCATAAGCAATCATCTTATCGTAATAAGTTTTGCTAAACAAGAGTCACTTAATATATGAGTCAACTGTCACTGTCAACAATATGACTCAATTAAGTGTTGAAGCTTGGTTGAAATTTTTAGGCTTCTGCAATTTTGGAACTAATGAAATCGATTAGCTAGCCGTATGCCACATTTGGTTCCCATGTTTACTAACTAGGTAAAAACCGGTTGTTTTTGGCAGGGGTTGCTTACGATCATTTCCTCTCTTTACTTCTATACTCTCTGCACATAAGTATACATATGTGCAGGTAAATATATATTGCACACATATGTCATGCTCCCACATTATTTTGAAGACCATTCGTATATTTTGGCTTCTATTTTATTTTAGATATTAACACACTGAAATCGGTGTGATGAAAACGCAATAGTGGTGTTTTCTGTTAATTCTGTCAACAGAAGTGCATATTTCTACACCAGATATTTATTCGTCAATGCTACAAAAATTATTGGTACACATGAGATCATATTATTGGTCTTAGCAGAATTACATAAATCAGCTTCGCACACTTCACAAAACGTGATTCTTCCTTTGCGTATTCTTTTCATGTTGCAGAACTCTTCGGTTCGGGCGCAACCTCTTTTCACATATGTTCCACCTTCAAAAATCGATTTTTGCAAAAAGCAGTAAGGTCGTGTGCAGGAGGCTATGTTAGTCTGATTTGTATCGGGGTAAAAGCATCCGCCGGTCTTATGAGATTCACAGTCGAAGCATTGAGTTAGCGTTACCTCAGAGTTGGTGCCAATTTTAGTTCCTAATTGAAGTATAAAACTAATTAATGTGACATAAAATTGACGCATTGCGTTTGCACATCTTTGCCACTTCTGTATACAGGATGTTTCCAAAGTAATCTGAAATATTGTTGTGAGTGAGTCGTCATTCATTCTTATGACAAAAAGCTTCTATAAACATGCGTGCTAAGTTATTTAGTTATGGAGGCATGTGGTGTTGATTTTTTTGTCATAACATAAACCATTACCACCTCGTTGTATGAAACCTTTACTGACAATTATCAAGGTTATAATACTTGAGTTACGAACTCATACGCCTAGCAATGATTTTAGTTGTGGATTTATATGTCGGTGTTACATTGTCCTACGGCTCTCTGTGATCATCATCATGTCATGTCATAACGTCGGTGACGATGTCATTCATACGTACTGATGTAACAAGAAAGCGTAGTTGTTCTGCCGGACAGAGTAGTATTCCTATTTCTTATTGACAAACAGAATTGTTGTTTACTTTGGTATCGCCATGATTGATGATACGATAAAAAAGAAAATTTATTGTACGCGTATTGCATTCAACATGCGCAGCTTTGCTACCCACTGACCATCCCCAATGGAATTAGGAATTTCGATAATAACCATGGTCTGCTGAAAGCCCACATGCCACAGCTGTATTACGTTTAGTGTCAATATTTGGGCTGCTGTTATCGATGACCATTTTTTCTTCCTCAACGATTGAGCGGTGGAACATACCTACATATTCTTGGAAATGACGTTCAAACTCATTTGGAAGAAGTACCTCTCGAAATCAGAAGGCGTATGTGGTTTACTTACGGTGGCGCTGCTCCACGTTCTTATCTAATTGTCGAAACAACGGTTATCGCGACCATTGTATAGGACGGGGATCTTCACATTCATGTTGGAATTTTCTCCAGTTTACGATTATGATACGATGCACTGACAATTACTATAACAGCATTGTCAGGTAATTTTGGCAACAAATTGTCAAACCATTTTTCAAAAATTGCGGCATTCATCTTCTCATGATCTCCAGTTTTCTTAACTTCGAAAAGCAACAAACCTTCACCAACAGAGTCATGTTCAGATCCAACATGTAAAACGATAAGCCTCTTCCCCTTTCCAGACGAGTTTCTTAATGCTTTAAATAACCCTTCAATGAATATCGGTTTTCTATACTAACGTCTATCCAGATTTTTGCTTTTATATGATCTTCGTTCACCCATGTTTCATCCACATAATAAATTGGTCGATCTTCCCTGCCAAACCCTTAAGTGAGGTTAAATATTTTCGTTTCCATCTAATGATGTCGTCTCGTTCTATAAGAATACTCTTACGGTTCCTTTTGATGTACTTGAAGTTAGTTTCATGAATTTGTGCAGTGAAGAACGGTACATATGTGGTAAATCAGGACGTTTCTTGATTTCAATCAAAATTTTGTTGAAAGTAGGTAATTCGTTCTTGTAGAAGAAAGCATGCACAATTTGCTGCACAAACTGTTTAACTGCTTCATCATATATGGCAACAATACCAGGTCGTTCTCCTCTGTGTTTTGATGGTGTAATTGTGCCAGTTTCGCCATACTCCTTTACGGTCCGATGCACTGTTAATTTTGCGTCTTCTAAAAGCAGAAAATTATAAAATTGGTTGCGATATTTAAACTGTTAAAATGTGCCCATTGTGTTGCTAACTTTAGAAATGATAGCAGTTTTTCCTTCATCAGTTCGTAGCTGCTTGCGCATAGTCTAAATGCGCGTAGTCTAAATAGACTACACTGCTTTTCAGCTAGCGGTAAATGTGCCAAATCTAAAAGTTTGCGTTGTTTTGGATGCGTATATGAACCAGTCGGTTCAGTATTCATATTAAGAACGGGAACGTATATGTATCAGTACGCAGTTACACACTACTGACTATTTTGTTCTTAAAAGAACAGGTTTCTTTACGTTTCATAAAGCAATAGAACAAGGAAAACACAAGATGTCAAATTTATTGTAATATTTCGCATTTCGTCTGTGTTAACCTATCTGCGAAACAACCAATCGCAGATGCTGGTTTTAGCGGGGAGAATTTAAAACGCTCCTCCTAGTTTAAAAGCAGACTATATGTAAGTACGCTTAAGTTTCATGTTCCCAGAATTTATTCTGGAACTTGCAATATTTTTTATTTACTTTTACGTCATTTTTTGCAGTCTCGTGTTTTATCTCTGTGTAGATCAGTAAATGAGCACAGTTTAGATATTGATTTATTTAATATTTCAGTGTACTGAAATAATAACACCAAGGTAAAAGAACTGGTAGCACTTACGAGGTGACAACATTTTAAATTAAATTACACAAAGAAAATTAATAATAACTAACAAGGAAAGAAAGTAAAAAAAACTTGAATATAACATATGTATGTATCATAAAGCAATATCATCTATAAGCATTCAGCTGAGATCCGTGTTAGCGTGTGATCTTATCGGCGTCGAATGACTAAATCAAAGAAAGAAGATTTCTGCCAATAGCCGGCACGTACGTTCAAAAAACGAAGTATATATAAAATATATTTAAAAAAATATATAAATATACCGCTGAGATCATACAACACGCCTGATTGTATAGTTCCAGGCATTCCTCACGTGCAGACAGCTGTTTCGGACTCACCTAGTCCCCATCAGTACACGTCGGAGGATGCCTGTCGCTCGTTGAATATTCCGTATCGTTAACCGAACGTTAGCACATGTCTTTAAGGAAAATCCCAGAGACATCTAACGCCCAGCCGCGTATTCATGGAACAATCTCAAACGCGGTAACTAAGTTATCAGTCAGATCCGTACTGAGATCCGTACTTCATTTTTTGAACGTACGTGCCGGTTATTGGCAGAAATCTTCTTTCTTTGATTTAGTCATTCGACGCCGATAAGATTACACGCTAACACGGATCTCAGCTGAATGCTTATTGCTTTATGATACATACATATGTTATATTCAAGTTTTTTTACTTTCTTTCCTTGTTAGTGATTATTAATTTTCTTTTTGTAATTTAATTTAAAATGTTGTCACCTCGTAAGTGCCACCAGTTCTTTTACCTTGGTGTTATTATTTCAGTACACTAGTATTAATATTATTTAACCTACGAGACACTATGAGACAGATAGATGGTCAATTCACGTATTACCAAAATTGTAAAAATTTGAAGTGGCAATAAATTTAAACGATACCCAAACATTTAAAATTAAACTGCATATACATGTGCCTTTTGACTTTAGTTTTACGGGTAAGCATAGGTTAAAGCCTAAGATTATTTTGGTATAAACTGCTGAATAGAATTATCATATTTGTTAAAGTAAATTTATTTTATAAGCCCTTATGTGGATGTCTGACCGTATAGCAAGCAAGCATACATAACGTACGTAATATACGTGCCAGCCATAACTTTTGTTGGGTCTACCAAATAAATATTTTTTTACATACATATGTGTATGTATTTAATATCAAATATACATAAAAACGAACATTGCGACAACAGTAGAATTAAACACTTCGATAACTCTGTCTTTAACAGTAAGGTTAAATTGATATAATTTCTAAGAAGCCTAGTTAGTAAATTCCGTGAGCTCAAGCGTGACAAGGCTAATTACCTGTAACTAATGCAGGAGGTTATATAAAGTACATACTTAAGTACAATAGAGGCTGTGCCCTTTGTCGGAATTAATAACATTACTTGTAAATTTACGTGTGCAAATACTTCCATAACTGTCTAATTCCTTAACATTATGACCCACTTTTACTAATTTAAAGTTATCTGGTGGCACTGAGTGTCCTGTGTTTAAAACTTGTTTCGGGTTATATGTTCTAAAATATGTTCTGTACCGCCTAAAAGAGACCATTTAGTTCGGCTAATTACTTTCCTGTTCCATCGTTACGGGATATCTCTTAGAGTTTAGACATCTGATCTGCCTCAAAATCCTTAAAAATGCTTGTTAAGTTTCCGGTTGTGCTATTATATTATATAATGCTGCATATCCATCCACTATTGAATAGTGTAGAGCAGTGATAGTCGATCCTTTTTAGACACGGAGCCTTGATCTATCTGAGAAGCATGTGATGAAGCCCCAAACCTTTCTTTTTTACACTGAAACATATACATTTAACACGGTAATATGAGCCCGCGGAGAACATTTTGAGAATCACTGGTGCAGATGGCTCCTCTCGATTCTTTACATGTGTAGAAATTCTTGGTCGCCGTAGTTTTCCCTTCGTTCAAACTTAGTTCATTTCCATTTATCACTTTATTTCAAGGTTACACGGTAATTTATTGTTACTACTACAATGTTCAAGCGGAAGGTGTGTGGCATTTCTCACAAAATTCTTTGGTTTTTACTACGTTATGATGTCATCAACAATATCATAATGAAATCCTTTGTAACAGACATTTGCTTTTGTGTAAATGTTGTAACATATCGTGCCTTTTTTATAACGTAACACATAGGTATTTCCTAGTAACGTTAAGCGACATAGTATGCAACCAGTTATACGCGTCGTAAGTGTAGATGTATGGTTAGTGTAATTCCGCCACTATTATTAATTAATTATCTTTGGCCAGCACGTTCTAAAGGATCTACTAAAATTTATTTCTTCTAACGAAGAATTTCCAGCATACCATGAAAATTTTAAATCTACTATGAAACTGTTAAAATTTATTACGAAAGTATAGTGGAATTTGGTACGGAAATATTATGTGTTGGCAAAACAGAGTTGTAAAGAATTTGGTTATGTTTTTAACAAAGAAAGTGCAAAATCTCATCTTGGAAGACAAACAAAACAACATAACATAGATGAAGTGTAATTTCACAGCAAGTTTTCTAAGTGTATTCCTTGTCTTTCAAGGAAATTCTGGGTATATTAAAGCACATGCAGTACGTGTACGGGCTTTCAGTTCGTCCAAATTACGTATTTGCATGTTATTATAAACTTTGCTTTTCAGATAGCCCCAAGGAAAGCCATCGTTTGGATACAATTCAGATGATCTTTTGAGGGTACTACATTCGTGTCAGGTTTTGTGCGTGAGGATTTCTACCGGATCAATAACTAGTGGATTAATGGATAGGAAATTTAGTATTTTTCAATGAATAAATGTAGGATACAACCCTGAAGTTCTGAGTGTTGACCTCAGGATTTATTATCTATGTGGCTACTTCCCGTTGTGGACTATGGTTAGAATCGCAAATGATAAATCTAACCAATAATTTTCGGATTCAAAAACAGTTTTCTTTTCCCGATCGAAAATTGCAGGACTGGCACATACGTTTTACGCATACATTAGAACAATGGGTAGTAAAAAATATTTGTTAGTAGAATCTTCGACGTTACAGTTACAGTTAAAACGCTTAGGCAACAAAGGTGATAATTTGCTGTCCATTACAGTCCCGTGCAGTATTTTCCTGTATATGAAAGCAGTTCTAGGCGTTGTACATAGTTGTATTTGGCTTTTTCTATTTCTACTACTGAAGATGACAATACAGTTGAAAGTTGCTTTTGGTATGCTTCTTATTAAGAATTGTTTAATAAACACACTGTATCAGATCACTCCTCACCTCACAACAGATTGATTAATTCGGAATATGTATTTCGGGAGTACGTGGATTCGCTCGACAACCGCATGCTTTTTATTTTCAAATTTAGAACAGTATTTTCGTTTTCTGCCGCACTGTATATAGTGTTTAATTTCACTATGTGATAAGTCTCTTCCATGCTATTTCATCGCGTGCGTATTAAAAATTCAACTTGGAAAAACTAGATTTTCCATTATCCAATCACAGTTTTTATCGTATAACATTTGATGAATTCTTATGTAACATGTATTTCGGCTATACCAGAAGAAGACGCAATTGGCAGCTCTTTGTCATCTGTAGATGTTACGAAAGCTGCTCCCCCAGCTTTCATAAATACCCCCTGATTTGATTAACTCGTATTATAGAATTTCTACTAGCATAAGACGTAAGACGCACAGTTCGAAACTTAGTTCGCTTACGTGTTGCTCATTTCCATAGTTGAATTTTAATGTTTTCACACTTCGGTAATTAATTACGTAAATGCGATGGAGTAATCCTGGGTGTAGATAATACAAAGCACTTAATAGTATTATGCTGCACCGCCGACACTGAGGCATCATGCAAATGTGCGCCATGCTTTCTGTTACCACAAACATGATTGTAGCTTTTTCGAAATATTCCCAAACTCGTATTTTTTTTTCAATTGGGAAAAATTATCGTTAATATTTGGATTTATTATTTAGATGATATACGTATCTAATAATGCATTGCAAATTACCTTAAAGAGTATTCCAATACCTAAGTTCATGAATGGTTTTGTGAAATCGATGACGCTTTCTCTTGCATAGTTGATTGTCATGGAAGCAACTGCCAGGTCTGCTCTCTGCAAATATAAAGATTTTTAAGGATTATAAAGATAGATGAGTTAATCTAAATAATGAATTATGTTACGAAAAAAAATATATAATATAAAATATATAAACAAAATAAGAATGTGTACAAGAATGTGGTATTTTAAAGCCACAAGGACATACAATGAGATGTAAAAGTTTTCTGAAGAAAAAAATTTCTACTAGGACAAAGTTGATAGGTTGAATGTCTATAAATTACAATTTGTACCCAAATTTTAACATGCAGCGCTAAATGATACGCAAGAGAAGGAATTGCAAGCTGCTGAATTGGAGTACTTGAGAAAAATTGCGGGAATTAAGGAGTTAAGAGAAAATAAGGATCAGAGAATAACTGAAAATAAAACTAGTAAATACAAGAAAGAAGTTGCAATTGACGGAATATTTACTTAGGATGGATGAGACAAGAAGTTATGGAGGCCAGTAGAATGGCCAAGAAAACAGAAGAGGAGGAACCAGAACAATTAGGAATGGCAGCGTTGCTGACATTTTATAGAAGAAAGGAAATAGGTCAGAAGAATTTAAAGCAATGGTCAGAGACAGAAGGAATTGGAAACATTATCGTCAGTTACGCTAGTTTACTGGTTACACGTGAACTTCTGTGTCAGTTTGATCAAAAACGAACTGCCTAATTCTCACAAAATTTAGTAATAGTAAACCTTCATGCAAAAATTGTGCATGAAGGGGCCCAGAGAGTCGTTGGCGAATATTTATTAAAATAGTAGCATATATAATATGCTTAGAAATCTTGATAAAATTTCACAAGATCTCAGTCAGTCTGCAATTATTCATTTGGTGTTCGTTAACTGTTCCAAATTTATCCTTATTGTAACTTGAAATGAAATCATCACCACCAGTAACTTTTGAATTAATGTAGACATTGTCTTAAATACATCATCTCAAATCGCTGACATAGAAATAGGTAACATGTTCGTGGATGTTTCAGACGGGATAGGGAAATGACTTTGCATATGGGTGCTGGAAAATAGAGACAAAAGTATTAGTAACATCTTCCGCAGATTAAAATTCATTGCCATTCTGGCACAGTTTCTGTGAAATTCTCGAGGTAGCAATTGGCACAATAGGAAGTAATTGTATACATGTCAAATGAAATGAACCAAGCAAGTTATAATTGCAATTTTAATGTTGTGTTGACAAGAAAATTTTAAAATATTGCACAAGCTACGAGAATTGCATTGTGTTATCTGTTACATTTTGAGCGAGTAGACAGAAACTGGGAAAGATCACCAACAAGTGGAGCAGGTGTATTTAATAGCATAATCCTAAGGATATCAATGAAAATTTTAAAATCACAAGCTCAAGCAATAGAATCCAGAATAAATTGTTTTCCATATTATATTTAGGCTAGTAAGACAAAACGTTTCTTAGTATCTGTGTAATAAATAAATCAAACTCTTTCTTTGGTTTATTAGTTGCAAATATTATTTATCTCTAAGCAATAGAGGGATTTACAATCGAGTAATGAGTTAAAATTGGCTTTTATGGTCATATCATTAGATTCATTTCGGACATTTTCCAAATTACGAATAAATCTATTGTGTCCCGTATATTTTTAGTCTTCTTAGGCTATTACGTTGCAGGTGATACATTACGACAAAAGTACCGCAAAGGTGGAAAAATTAATGTAATGTCCTTCTGTCTCTCCGGCGAAACTCCATTTTTAAATCATGATCCTCTTATGTTTCTACTCATTGTACGAGGTGTAAAAGCATCCTATTCCGGTTCTTGTTTATGCGACCTTTCTGTGGTGAACCGCGTCGTATACATAGGATACACTAATTTCATTACAGTACCCCTTTTAAAACAACCCGGAAAAGGTCTACTACCCAAAAAGGACAACTTACCTACTTAAGCATTGAATTAATCAATTTTGTTACAAAATCTGATCTCAAGTAATTTTTCTCCGGTAATGGTAATTCAATTACGATTGTGTGGCAAGGGGCTAGGTCAGCGACTCCAAACATTTTTTCTTCCGTACTACTTCATTAAGTTTTACTTTTTTGAATACCTCACCCAAAATTTGGCGCGAGCTTTTTTTGATAGGTTCATAGTTTTGAGAAGAGGTAAATAATCTAACAACTCAAAATAAGAGAATTAATAGAAAGAAATATAATATGATGTTGCTGCCAACAATAAAACCGTCAAGTTAACACAAGTAAAAACTTGATTAAAAGAAAGGATTAGCCTTGTAATAGCTGCGGAATGGACAAATTGCATAAAACATACTATTGAAGAAGAAAATAAAATGTATAAGCTGGATAACATAGTTGACGATATAGTGGATGAATTGATTATTACTGCAAACAGAGGATCATCATCAGCCCTATCACCCGAATCTGATTTTTAATAATGACCTTTTAATACATGCGCTTATTTCAGTTTTGTTAGAAAGAAAACAAGTGGAAATAAGTCAAATATTTCTGTTTTCATACATTTTAACAATGAACGATAACATGTTTAACTTCACAAGAGCATTATTACAAATAAACTATTCAAGCTCGTACAGTTATTTACCCGAGCTTCTCTGTATTTCGCCTTAAGGTGATATCTCACTAGATCACACATCAATTTGTTAAAGATTGCATACAATATATGGCTATAGAAAAGATCACGTAGTTTTTAAATCCTCGCATAAAAAAATAACCAATAAGGTTATACATTATAGTTTATGATTTTCCATAAACTATAATTGTCTATTTAATCAGCTGTTCCTATTGAAATAAATTTGAATTTGCCACTATTTCCGAATATATCCTTATTGCTCCTGTGTGATACGTCCACAGATCACAGTACCCACTACTGTTTTCTTATCGTGAATGGAATTTAATTGTTGAGATAGTAAATCATTTATGATCATGTTTTATCTTCTTAATTTAATAAACAATTTAAATGTGCATATATATGTATATTGAATACGTGTTTAAATATTTAAAAATGATAAGGAAAAAACCAAATGAAAGTGATTGAAAAGAAAAAGCAAACACATTTCGGTAATAGAATTATTGACCAATTCGAGGATCTTTCTTTTCTTCTTTTCCGTGTATTAAACAACAACAATAGTTTATTTAAATAATATTTGGAATAATATTTATAGAAAGACACTCCATATCGCGCAAATATATACAAACTCTATACATAAACGCGCTTTCAGCGTTATTGATGAAGATAGCAACTTTGTTAAAGAAATACGTAGGTATATAATTTGTATATATTTGGGCGCCGTGGAGTGTTTTTAAGTTTTCATTTAAGTGTAAGTGACGTGCCGTAGTTCCTAAGACGAGTCTATAGTTCCAAACACAATATATCGGTTCACTCATCAACCTCACAACAACCCGCACCACGTGTCCGGAAATAATCAATTTGCTGTGGACTGAGGAGTGATGGTGTTTACTATCCTGCCCCAGAGTCCTTGTAATCTTCACTGTTATTTGCAACGACACATGCTTTCATTACTCGCACTATTAAATTATCCTAGGTAACAAAATATAGTGCTGTAGTGGTCTAGTGGGTTGATTACTAATCTGAAGGTTCGAGGTTCAATTCCCGGTCCTGTCATAACATCACTGGCGTTTTTTCAGCTTCAGCTCTACTCAGGCTGTAACATTGAGTAACCCGCAAGCCAAATTCTGCGGTAATAATAGGTGGCCGACTCGTAGCGCTTGCGCCTTGCAGTCCTACAGTACCGAAAAGGCTAATAATAAAATTTAGTTTAGTTAGGAAAATCTTTGACAGGTTATATGAAAATCGTATTTTTTATTTTCTAATAATAAAAAACAATATTCGCAATAGCTAAAATCACAATACAAATAAAAATATAATCAAATACGTAAGGTTTTAATTAAATTCTTGCTATTTTGTTAGTTTATTACTGTATTTAAGTATCCTTTTATCCTTTTAGCTTTTCCCATTAAATATCTATAAAAAATCAGTTAGGATTTTTTCATAAAATAAAGTTGTACGAAACAATAACATAACTTAGAACGATATTTCAGTGTAACATGACTAACATAAATATAATGTGTAACGTGCATGTAATACATTTAAGTACCTGACGAAACTTTTTCCATTATCTTCTTATATAATAAGAAACCCTCTAAACGTCCTTCAGACAACTTTTATTTACAACATTTCTCTTTTAGCAAAGAACGTAAGAGGTGGAATAACTTTCTGAGCGAATGGTGATCGTAAGCTGCTTAATAAAATATAAATAGAAGGAAAAAAAAATAAACTCTCATAAATAAATATTTATCTACTGCCCACGTTTTTGATGGAGGATGAAGTATGGATGAAAACATAAGACGCGATTACCCTTTCCATTAGTTCCTTGACAATTCCGTTCCATTCCGTCGTCTCGGGATCATAAACGCCGTACATGTGATCCGGGACAAGACGTATGGAGTATTGGAATCCGACCTGACCGGCGATCCATTTCAGCAGATCGATGCAGAAGCCCTCGTATCTTGCATTTCCGGTCAAATTCTTATCCTCCTTGACCATTACGTAAGGTCTCTCCTAAAATCAAAAGCGTTATATCGAGATGCAGGAACGAAGTGAAATGGGTGACTAAGTATTATAATGTAACGAACAAATTTTAGTTTTTACCGAGGTTCTGATTTTGGAAACTAATATAATTTACATTTACGATTTATTTTACAGCAATATTCACATTTGATTTCAAGTAGCAATATAAGCAGCAGAGCTTCTTTTGAAAATAAATGAGTAAGTAGTATGATGTTATTTATATACAAATAACGAGAGGACCTAATATTTACTTATTGTTCCCCTTCCATCAAAAATTGGGAAATTTCAGCGATTTTATGAAACATCAAATTTAGTATGTTTTATTTTTTGTGGACGTTTCGGTTTTGACTTATCTAAAAAAGCCAATTTATCGAAGGGAGTTGATCGATTTAAAAAAAAAAGTGATACACAGGATGAATTGCAAATTACATAAGCTTATGCGATCTCACTCAATCGCCATACAAACAGATGGAATACAAAAATGCGTGATCAATGCGTGATACGAAAACTAAGCTTTCTATTGCTTGGTAAGAACTCCCGGAAAGTCAATTGTAAACGATGTAAATAAAAAATTGTGTTAAGAGGGGCCCTTTAAAATACAAGAAGCGATTATTCGAATCATGCTATAGACTGTTTAAATAAGCGTGAAAATAGCATCATAAGTTCTAAGATTAAATTTCTCTTTGCATCTTGCTAAAAAGAAATATAACAATTGCACTGCTAAATGATAATAAATGAAATTCATTGATTTAAAATGTATAATACATCACCAAGGGTGGGCAATGTTTACATATAATCAAACATAACCACAACATAACCCCTTTATTCATCTGCGGCGTCGTGTATTTATTCATTTCAGTTTTGAGTTTTGATCTCATCTTTTTCCTCTATATTCGATATTTGTGTCCTATTTAAGACTATTAGCACATAAAATGTAATGGGCAAGGTAAAAGAATGTCAATATACTTTGTATTTATAATAAATGTACAATATATAGAACGTTAAGTACGCAAGTATATTATGAGGTATCATACAGTTCGATATACAAAACATGAAACAATTCAATTATAAGCCATAGAAAATACAAGTCATCAATAGCTTTTCGAAGAAGATAAATTATACCGTACAGATTTTTGCAAAATAATTCTTAATTTGTCAAATGAAAACGTAGAAATTTTGAATAAAACACTTTTTACTGACGAAGCTACATTTACCTACTTTGTTTGTCTTAATTAACAATTATAATAAAATTATTTCTTCATTCAAAGTTGAAATTTTGCACTTTACTAAAAACATAACCAAACATTACTATATGATAATATTTTAACAAATTCGTAGTAGATTTAAAATTTTCATGGTAAACTGGAAATTTTTCCTTAGAAAAATAAACTATAATGGATAATTAATTAATAGTAGTGGTGTAATTGCGCTGACCATAGATCTAAACTAGTTAACGTTAACGTATAACTAGTTGCCTGCTATGTCGCTTAATGCTACCTGTAGGAAATAGCTATGTGGAACGTTACAAAAAAAGTATCCTATAAAGTTATTGAAATGAGAAAAAGATACATCGAGATCCATTTTAAAATTAAGGATTTAAATATGTATAAACTACTTGCGTTTACAATGCTCGATGCGGAAACTACTTCAAACAAGTTTAATAATTCCGTTCGTATCCTGCTGTTATATCTTTTATGTGTATGAATTAAGCATGTGAGGCGAGGTGTTGGTTCGTGTTGGTGGCTGAATTATTATCCAGTGGAGACGATTAATAATGCGTCAAGTATCCTTGCGGGCAAATATGTAAATTTAATAGGGATAATTGATTCCTTCGGAATGAGCAGTGTTCTTAAGAAACTATCTAAACTCTAGAATAAAATGTAGGTATAGGATACGGTGGCTTAAAATAAATTTAAGTTAAAAATACCCCTTACCACCTTGTTGAGTAAAGACCTCTGTATACGTATTTCGGCAACTAAGTTGCCATCCACAGCAGAAAACCACAAAAATATGTCAGACGTAGCACTCGCATAGCAATGCAGCTCTTCGAACGCTGTTATTAATGGCGTTCGAAGAGCTGCATTGCTATCCGAGTGCTACGTCTGACATTATTTTCCTTTGTGATTTTCTGCTGAGGATGGCAACTTAGTTGCCGAAATACGTATACAGAGTTCTTTACTCAACAAGGTGGTAAGGGTATTTTTAACTTAAATCTAGAATAAAAGGTTGATAGTTGAGACTATATGGTGGATCAAAATAATGTTAAAATAATGTTTATGCAGAGTGACATAAGTATATTGATAATAGGAGGGTAATGGGTATGGGTAATGTTGTACATTTTCTTTAACAATTAAACTGTATGGACGCTTTTTTTTATTTCATTTTAGTCTTAATCTAAATGGAATAGAGAAATTGCCTGAGACAACATGCATACCAGGTAGAGAAATCTTGTGAAAGCATACTACACCAGCGGATGGTTAAGAACAACAACAAAGAGCGCTAGCAGCGTTTCCTGACATAGAAGGAGCATTTGAGAATACCTCCTCCCGCTCAATGACACAGGCTGCTTACAATCGTGGGGTAGAAACCAGCGTTTGCAAATGGAGGAAACCATGCAGCAGGGCAGGTTCCTTGAGGCAAAACCAGCTGGTTAGGCAATGCATGGTGGATGGGGGCTAATGATGAGTCGCAGAACAAGAGGTAAACCTCGGGGACTGAAACCACGCATGACATACTGCTTGTATATCAGCATGTAATTTGATGGCCGAAAACAAATCAAAGGCAACCAACAGCTCAACTTCCAAGAGTTCAGACACTGGCAGTACTGGTATTACAGGTGCAATAAGAAGCACATTGCAGTCATGGAGACCATGGTAAAGCTACCTTGCTATTTATATCAGAGGGGAAGCAAGAATGGGAGCATATTGGCTAATGTGCAATGATAATTGGATATCTGGAAACAATCTGGAGACAAAATATCAAACATCTTGTCGGATATGAGCCGCGATTCCATGTTGCTTAAACTCTCTTGCAACAAACCCTTCGAATTCATGACAGACTGAAGGTGATGTAAACAAAGGCCGAAATTAATATCGCCGCACACCAACATCGCTGGCACACAGACAGATCAAAAAACGGGCACAGGGGCGGGGGTATGCGGAAGAGCGCATAGCGGAGACTACGCATACCCCTGGGGAGGTACGCCTCCATGATTCAAACTAAAATCTGTGGATACAAATTCGTGCTAGGGAATCTCTATAACAGGAGACACAAAGCAAACTGTTTCACATTCTCACGGACAGTCAGCGGCCTTAAGGGCACTGGCATCGTATCGGATAACTGTCAAGCTGGTATGGGACTGTACCAGTTCCTGGTGAAACAAAAGAACTGGCGGATCAGCTAGCAATCTAGGGATCCGAAGCACCCTTCACTGGACCTAAGTCAGTCATCGGAAAAAAAAACTGCTGTGCGTAGTGCGGTGGTTGCAGCTCTGGCGCCATGTAGTAGGACAGAAACACAGCAAATTATGAGGAAACCATTACACCGTTTAGTAGTTGACTTTCTTAGCAGAACCTAAGGAAACATCTACATAGAATGGGAATCTATAGAGAGGAACCTCTGTGTAGACTATGTAATGAAGATGAGGAAACAGCATCTCACATTATCTTGGAATGCTACGCATTAAGTTGCTGGAGAAATGTCCTATTTAATGTTTATTGCCCAACAGTAATATTACATTACCAAATCAAGGACAGCGTAATTATCAAATTAAAAGGAGTATAATCTTAACTAAATCTAATATAATTTGAAAAACAAACATACTCAGTACTATATAAATATACAACCAAAGAAAGACCTATTAAAAACAATTTACAGATAGTATGTGCCAAGGTCCGCCTTCAACAAATCTTTTATGATACAGCTAAAGATATCGCAAACAGAACTAATACGATTGTAAGCTGAACACATCAGAGTAATGGGTGCTTTAATCATAAGGTTTGTGCGAGCAGATTTTGTATAAAAAGTTGACATACTACGTGCCGACTGACGCGGAACAAGAAACGCCAGATCACCCAACAGAAACGGTGAGTTAATTTTATTATGCAGTAATTTATGCAAGAAGGTCAGGCACAAGTTGGTACGCCTCAATTCGAGTGACGTAACGTTGAAGGTATCTAGCAATACGCCCTGAGGAAATCCTCTGGCAGGGTACACGCCTTTAGCCATAAGTACTTTAAAAACGCAGTTGCACATTTTCAACCGTTTTAGTGTGCCCATCAAAGTACGGGCACCATATTACTGCAGCGTATTCCAGCTTAGACCGCACCAGAGAGAAGAATAGCGTCTTTAAGGAATAAATATTTCCAAATGATCTGGTATTTCTTATAATAAAGCTCATCATCCTCATTGCAGGCACCACACCAAGGTCTTTAGCTTTATGGCAACGCATGAGCATATCTGAGCCAATCGAATAATTGTACAAAAGTGAACTCTTTTTTCTAGTAAATGTAAGAACTTTACATTTGGCAACATTTAAACTAAGTCGATTAATATACGCCAACTGCGCATAGATACCAGGTTAGCATGTAGTTTCAGGCAGTCAGCTAAGGAGGAGATACTTGTGAAGATCTTGACATCATCGGCATCAATAACCTGCGACATATCATTGATAAAGAGTAAAAATAGAAATGGTCCCAAAATGGAACTCTGCGGAACCCAAGACCTTATTCCTCACCTATAGGAGCGGAAACCATTATAAGACCCAAAAAAAGCTTAAGATCGGTCATGTAGGATTTGAATAGTCTAAGAAGGGTGTCACTGAAGCCATACATATGAAGTTTTTGCAATAAAATCCCAAGTTTGGTGCAATAGACACAATACGGGGTATGCCGGTAAAATATTTGACGCACAGACTACTGAACCTTGTCAGGAAAGTAGATCTGTTCGACTAATCAGAAAATAACCGAGTGCAGAGTAATACAATAGACCTCAAGGTCGCAGTGTTAATGGATGTAATCGGCCTGCAAAAGACTCTATATTAGGGTAACAATCAATCAATCAATCAAGTCTAAATGGAGTTTGCAATATCATTTAGATTGCCAAAACGATATCTATATACTATAACTATAAATGTTAATCGAAAATATTTTCCTAAACGAATTCTGGCAAGACAATCAGTGCCAGGATTTGCAAATATTCAAATTTGTAAACGTTATATTATATTGAAACAGCAACAAGATTGTTGGATTTTCCTCATTCTATTTTAAAAACTTGACAAGGCAGCAACTTAATTGAGATATTGAGAGGGTTATTGAATTTTATTTATGCATATAAGTACTTAATTGTAACAGTGTAACCGAGGTAAAAAATCAGCTGCTTGGAAAAAATATATCGCTGTTTGTATTTTTATAACGTGTTGTTATATGCTAAAAGTATTGCTGATTTCATAAAATAACAAAATGTAATTTCTCCCCGAGATAAATTGCCTTCATTTGACTAAGACGAAGTGCATCTTGATAGGAACGTTCTGTTTACAAGACTGGACGCGAATAAAATTTTATTGCAGAGGCGAAGATGACTTGATTGATTTACTAACTCATTATTTACCGTTATATGCGCGAAATATGATCGGGAAAATACTACCGATACAAAATCTCATTTATATTCTTCTTGGAGAACCTCCGTACAAAACAATGTAATAAATCAGTTCCTAAATCCTAATTATCACTGACATCGTAGGGAGTTGCGCAAATAGATCCAACGAGGGGGCGGGCTATTTTTGTGGGAATTTGTCATATGTCTATTTTATTCCAACCATTAATGGCACGTTATTTTGCATATCGGTTAATACGTTATTGCGTACTGTAATAGTATATACTTGAGGATCAGGACTTAAATTTTGGTCAACAAAAACACACAGGACATCCCCTTGAGTATTAACTTCAAATAGATTTATCGGAATATTCAGGATACCCTTAGTTATCTTTGGTGTTATGTACCTCCACTAAATTACCTTGGGGACTTAATTGACAAATTTATATGTATTGCACATGGATGACCAACTGTGCTGCAACATACTACAGTTAGCAGCTGATTACTTTGTTCTATATGTTAGTTATTGTGGTTTAGAAAGTTAACAAATTTATGAATATCGTGAGTTACATTATGTGTTGCTGTGGTTCATGTATGATTACGTGTTGCAATTATTCCTCTAACAATTTATGTAAATGTATAAATCATTGCGGTGTTATTTACGCGAAATAGTACAAGCCTAAAGTTTACTGCTGTTTATCGTTTGGGGGGCTATGCAACATCGATATAATTAGTCTTAGAAATTACAAGTTAGCCAGTGCGCCATTGTTATCATTATTATTATTGATCGTATATTAGCAAAGATGGAGTGATTTTGTACTGAATAGCATGGAGTTACCAAGAAGACAACGGAGTGAGGTATTTTTTTTTAAATTTAAACATTCTGTACATACATATTCTGTACATACAAGCTTTTAAAAGACAATTTAATTGGTGGTAAAAAGAGAAAACAAATGGTAAAGAAGTTATGGCGCATTTTAGTTGTTATTAAAGAAACATCTGCATTGGGCATAAATCATAGTAGGTTAATGGTTATGACTACGAGGCGGACAAATCATGTCAGTATTCCTTCCACCCAGTTGATATGGCCCGACTCACATTGATGGACCGTTAAAGTTTATCGTTGTAATTTGTGTTAGAAATGTGGTTTGGAATTTTTTGTTCTTAACGCTTTTCTATTTAAAAAATATCGTTTCTCTGAATATTTATGTTGCTAATGCGTTATTATTAATTTTTGTATATGTATAATTTGCACATATAATTAATTTTTTAGTGTTTACAGTTCTTTAAATTCCTTTAATTGATTTAAGCATTTCCTATATCTGTTAACAATACTATTTATACTTACTTTGATATTAACGAATCAAGAGAAGAGCAAGATCAGAGCAATAGAAAAGAAATATTTAAGATGTGTAAAGGGAATAACAAGAATGACCCCAATTAGAAACGAAAATATCCGGAAATAATTAAACATTACTCTACACCCAATGGGTAGAAGGAATTGATTATACAGGACCTTTTAAAGAAAATTGACGAGTTCGTAGTGCTTTTATTTGTAGGCCGATTTTAATAATTGAAACGGAAAGCTAAATGGCTGGATGTAGGCTATAAAATGAGCTTGATAAAATTATTTATAGCCCTTAAGTGTTTTAAGATTTAAGGCACAAGATTTTTAAAAAAAATTAGACAATCCTTTTTTCATGATTCTGATCGAGAATTTTTTTTTCTGAAAACAACATTGTATCACAAGTATACCTTTACAAAAGAAATTTAAAAAAAAAGTAGCAAAATGATTATTTAGTCGTGTGTAGAAATACCACTAGCATTGGAAGCAAATGACCAAGCGTTATTCAAAATTTATTTAAAAGCTAGAGAAAACAAAATGGAGCGAAAAAAGGAAAAAAATACGTAGTATTATCAAACTGTGCTCCATTTTGAGCTAAACATTGGCGGCATCTTTGCGTAACCCCATATCTCGTCTTCTGGAGGTGTTACATTTACTTGATCTTGAAGAAAAGTGTTCATTGGAGTAATGTCTGGCGAACGTGCCGACCAAGGAATGAGCCCATATGTCCCAATCCAAGAATCGACAAATCATCATCATCATCACTATCCTCATGGATTAGGCCGTGCGGCCTGTTCCGTCCCAGCATTCCACCTCATCCTAGGTCTTCCCGCGTCTTTTCTCCTTCTAGGACTATACGCCATTGCCAGCTTCGGTAGCCGACTGTCCTGTGACCTCTCCAGATGTTACGCCCATTGTGCTTTGTAATCTTGAATCTTGTCATTAATGGCAAAGATACTTAGCTCTTCTCTCACCCTTTCATTGCGAATATGA